>CAHIKZ030000542.1:340000-545000 GCA_903632075.3 Acanthosepion pharaonis | reverse complement strand
ATAGAATTTTGAATTATAATAAATCTGGTTGGAATAGTTATATAATATATAATTTTAAAATTATATTTGGCAATTAAAATAATCTGGATTTATATATGTATGCAAAAAAAGAAAATTAAAAAATTATATATTTGAGTGAAGAATATTCATATTTTAATTTATTTTTTTCATTAAATAATTAAAGGAAGATTCTTTGTTCTTACTAAAACATGAATATATATTTAATAGTAATATATTTGAAATAGACCGTAATTAGCATAAAAATAACAGTTAAAAAATTATAAATTAATTAAAAATAAAAATTAAAAATTTTATGTTAAAATTTAAATTTAAAAAATTAATCTGGATCAACGATTTAGCATATATTTATTTATATGCCAACATGTAATTATCAATTCATATCTCTTGTTTAATAAGCTGAGTGTTTTACGATAACCACCTTTTCAACAAGACATAAATTGCATTTATTTCCTCTTCGTTATAAGCCTTAGCCCTAGATATAATTTCCCAGTTGATTGATAGTGACACGCCATCATTCTTCAATTGCCTGAAATATTTGGAGAGCGCAATGCTGATTTTAAATTAGTTAAGTTCATTCTATGATGGTAAAAACGAAATTTCCAAGGATTTTAAATAAAATTTAACATCGTTACCGGAATGTATGTTCACTCGGTATCTGTCATACATTGATCGTTTCAGGAATAGATCGTATTTTTACGACAGATACATTTATTTTTAGAAGAATTTACATTTTGATCGTTTTACGCAGGAATATTGATTAAAATCGTATTTTGTTTACGACATTTAAAAGGTGGATTAAATCATTTACTTTTAGAAGAATTTAAAGTTATATATTTATCTTTAGACTTATTAAATATTTCCTAATTGTTTAGTGGATAATCTAACTTGGGCAGATATACGTAAATTATCTAGAATTTTATAACGATACTTACTAACTTATATATGGTTATATAGATCTTTTGTGTGTGGTTTATAAAAACCACTATTCAGGTCTAAGGTTACATCAAGAAAATACATCATTTTTGCATTAGGGGTGGTTGTGATGGTAATATTTAGTTCTGCTTTATATTTTTTTTAAATTCCAGTTCGTTTCTTAATCGGTCTATCTTTCGTGGGCTAGTTTTACGGAGAAGAATTAAACCATCATCTCTATAGAGTCCGGTGCCTTTGATGTCGAAAATAAATTTAAGTGGCCATAATAATAGAATTTCAACTAAATCGCATGCCTCCGCTAAATATTAAATTCCGGGTTACTTCTTTTGGTCCACAAATAACCATATATATATATATATATGTGTGTGTGTGTGTGTGTGTGTGTGTGTGTGTGTGTGTGTGTGTGCGTACAGTGCCCTCCAAATGTATTGACTCTTTAAAGGACAATAAAAGCAGTGTTTATTGAATTACAAACAAGATTAATTGTTAAAATTAAGAAATATTAAAATTTATTGACTGAAAATGAAAAACAGTTTGAATTAAATATTAAATGCATGGGTCTGAAAAAAAGAAAATAATTCAAGGAGTTATAAGAAATTAAAAAGTGAATACATTTTGAGGGTGCACCATATATATATATATATATATATATATATATATATATATATATATATATATTGTACAGGTAATAAATCTGTTGGTATATAATCCAAGTGGATCCTAATAAAATAAAATATTAAAACTGATCCATAAAAAGAGCTCAATGTATCTTACTTATTATAAAACGCAGATTGTGTGTGTGTGTGTGTGTCTGTAACGTTTATATATTGGATCGGGTTTCCTACATTTTTTAGCCGATTTCAACAAAAATTCACAGGACTACATAAAATTACCTTGTGGTGGTTCTAACAGCGCCGAAAATGGGAAAAACACAATTGTTTTTTAACAAAATCAATTTGAAAATACGATTAAGACACATCGTGCGAATGAAAGTGTACAACTCACATCGTGTTAAAAAACCAACGTTGTTTGTGTGTGTGTGTGTGTGTGTGTGTGTGTGTGTGTGTGTGTGTGTGTGTGTGTGTGTGTGTGTGTGTTCCTTTATATATGGGATCGCATTTCCTACATTTTTCAGCCGATAAAACAAACATTCACTTTTTTTTGACAGGTAGTGTTTCTTATTGTCTTGCACACTTTTTTCTTTATTTATACATTCAGAATGCTTTAAAAATTCCATTTACAAGACAGTTGTTTATAATAAAATTCTATTCAATCAGGAGACTCATCATAACGATTGAAAACAATGTTTTTGTTTGAGTTTGGGTTTGACCAATTCGTAAAAAAAACAAAAAAACTAAGACATGCGTGTCCGTCAACCTTAAACAATAATCTAACGATCTCTACTGATTGTACGAATCCAAACGTCGGATAATTCCACGTACTTTAGGGCCGTTTTTACAATTCCCTTTGCAATTTGTTACAAGGCACATCAATAAGGCATTGGTTCTATTTGAAATTAATTCAATATTTAAAAGAAAGTATTAAGAAATAATTTAAAAATGCCGACGTAAGAAATCTGATAGACAAATAACAACAATATTTCGAAGATGATAATTATTAAGGAAAGAATACAGTACTTACCTTGTAATAAATTAATAAACCCAAATAAAGTTAATATTTTTGTTTTAGAAACAACGAGTGGAAACCGAAAATATATTCAAATCAGAATTCTAATTATGAATCACCACAAGCAAAATATGCAATTTTTTTACTGTATTCAATAAGTAAAAATCATAAATTGTAAAAGATTCCAGAAAGGCTACCTACATTTTTCAACCGATTTCAACAAAACTTCACTTTTTTGGCAGGTAGTGTTTCTTATTGTCTTGCACACTTTTTTCTTTATTTTTACATTCAGAATGCTTTAAAAATTCCATTTACAAGGCAATTGTTTATAATAAAATTCTATTCATCAATCGATAGACTCATAACGATTGTAAACAATGTTTTTGTTTGAGTTTGGGTTTGACCAATTCATAAAAAAAAAAAAAACTAATTAAGACATGCGTTTCCGTCAACCTAAAGCAATAATCTTTGTCAATTTTATTTTTCAGTCTTTATGATGGTCGATACTTGATCTATCTCTTACTGTTATATCCCCGTGCAACGCCGGGCTCTACTGCTAGTTTATTATAACAGAGCATATAAATTACATAACAGAAATATCATATATATATATATATATATATATATATATATATATATATATTAATAGTAGTACTCGTTTGGAAAACGTCGGATAGCTCAACTTGCAGGTATGTCTAGATAAATTGGTACCCGAAGAAAAAATTGGAAATAAAAAAAGAACTAAAAACATCAGAAGAAGACGAAATAAATCGCCAAGTGCTTTAAGTCCTTAGTCCAAAGAAAAAAAAACCCGAACGAGTAGAAAGACTAAAACGGAGAGTGCTTAATACGCTAAGTAGAGCGATAAACTGGAATAAATCCTAAGGCCCCAGGTAAAACTAACTAGGTTTCACCTAAACAGATCTTCAGGCTAAACAGGCTTTTTTAAGATTTATTCTAGTATATATATATATATATATATATATATATATATATATATATATATAATAAAATATTAGTTCTTAGGTATGCTATATTTATGGGTTATAGTTCTCAATATAAGGGATATGTAAAGTGGACATTGAATTCAACATCAAATGCAATACGCAATCAAATAGCAATAACACATATATATATATATATATATATAAAGAAAGAACAGTAAGATATATAATCCGGTGTTCTTATTGATATTTTTATTTTTACAAAATAGTGCTCAATGTAAATTTACAGAGCATTAATATTAATTTAATTACAAAATTAAATTCGAAGGTTTTCGCTTCCAATTTTAAAACATATGGTTATTACTGTGTAGCGAAAAACCATATTTAAATCAGTTAATTTTAAATCAGTTAATTTATAATATAACATATATATATACACACACACACACACACATATATATATATATATATATATATATATATATATATATATATATATATATATATATAAAAACACATATGATGTGTATGACCAAAGCAATATATCATTGCGATATACGGTCGGTTGTGACATACGATATCAAGCAAAACCTGTGCGTGGCATTTTCCAAGTAATGGAGAAAAATATTGGACGGTTTCCATCATAAAGTGTCGTACGCTCCAAATGGATGAGGATCATAGCCTCGATAACATAGGCGTTACTGATTCAGTTTCCATAGCTAGGTTTTTCAACTGATTTTGAATTCTGTTTTTTAATTATCCTTCTTTGGTTGACAGATATTTAATTCACGGCCGCGATTGAAGAAATGGATTCGTTAGATCATAAAAGTGGATGTAAAGAATTCAAAAGGAAGTCGAAATTTGCTAGTTGATATTAATTTTTAATTAAGAAGAGGTACAAAAAATTTTTAAAAATTCAATATTCATTTAGCTTCAACAGAAATTATAAAAGACTTCGCTACTTGTTCCAGATTTAATCATCTTACCGGAAGCAATAACGCTTCATGGAAAGAAACAATATACAACAACTTGCAAGAAACTTACCTTAACATATGCATATATATGTGTGGGAGGTGCGCGCACGTGAAGTTTGCACAGATAGATAGATAGATAGATAGATAGATAGATAGATAGATAGATAGATAGATAGATAGATGTGCATGTATGGCACAACAAGCACTTATTTAAAATGTATACTACGTAGAAATATATGCTGAGTATTAATATGCACAAATGTTTCTTTATTGCTTCTACCTTCTTTAAGTTCCATGTGCGAAATTAACCTCTTACTGTTCCCTTTTGTGTTTACAGAAAAAAATGGGCATATGTCCCTTTATCTGAAAAATTAAAGCTGCACAGTCTTTTTAATAAAGCACAATCATTGATGACTTTACATAATGAAAAACGGAAGTAAATATTTTACACGGTTGAATGATCAGGATATTATATTTCATAACATAATATTAAAATGAATAGTATAATAGTTTTTTTTATTAATAATACAGTGTAACCCGGATATAAGAGACCCGGATATAAGATAAACCCGGATATAAGAGAAACCCGGATATAAGATAAACCCGGATATAAGAGAAACCCGGATATAAGAGACTTCTCCGGCCCCGACAACTCTCTTATATCCGGGTTACACTGTATATCATTGTATCTGCGCTCTATCTGTTTCTCTCTCTCTCTCTCTCTCTCTCTCTCTCTCTATCTATCTATCTATCTATCTATCTATCTATCTTTCTTAAATTCCTCTGGAACACAAGGTCACAGCCTCATTATCCTAGGAATATTTTGTTTTTAATTTTTTTTTATTACTAATGTTCATCGAATATAAAGTGCAAGAACCACTCAAGGTTGAGGTTTACTGAATGACCTATATGATATGAAAGTAAGAGGAAAAAGTAGGAAGTGAAGATTATATGCCTATAGAGGATAGGTAACGATTGACCCTTAGACTTGAAAAGGTTACGATTGTAGTGATTGCGAAAGCATCCACGCGGGTGCCTGTTTCGCAAAGTAACGGTTCTAGGGAAGAAACTATACTTGCGTAACCTCCTGCTTACCTATAGTATAGATGAAAGATGAAGGCGAGTCAATCCTTTGAAGGTAGCAAGATGGGTCTGTCTTTACTCTCTGCTACGGTTTCGTAACGAATATGTTTTTGTTTATTTTACGTGGTGGAGTTGCTTGCCCCACACCTGATCAGAGTAGAATGATGGCAGCTAAATGGTCATCAGATGATTTTTACAATCGTATATGTCATAAGCGTTTTATCGTCTATGTCTTAAAATTAACTCCGGAAAATCAATAATCAAAATAGGCATTAAATATCTTTCTGCTTTTGTTTTTTTTTAATTTTTTGTTCGTTGACTACTGATTATTTCCAAGCATATTTTCGGGGTTAATTTCATTTTAATAATACACCGTATTTGCTATGTGACACAAGGCCGAAAGTGGCGAATATCGAGTCTTCATTACTTTAGCGATACAAACTATTACACTATGTTGAAGTGCTCAAGAATTTTTAAACGTAGCTTAGAGGTGACACAAGGTCGAATGTGTGGAGTGCCCAATGAGAATCAAACTCACTAATCAGTCGTAACTGATCTAGCATTACAATCTTGATATTACACCACGTCGATTTGCCCTTTCTAAGCGTAGCTTAGATGTGGCACAAGGCCGAAAGTATGGTGCATCCAGTGAGGGCTAAAGTTAATATTCAGTCGAAATTGATTTAGCGAGACAAGCTTGCTAACCATTAAATCATGATGAAGTGCTCAAGAATTTTTAAGCGTAGGTTAGATGTGGATCAAAGCCGAAAGTGTGCTGCACCCAGTGAGGATCGAGCTCACTACTAAATCCTAATTAATCTAACAAGAGAAACTTGGTAAACATTACAACATGTCGAAGTGCCAAAGCATAACGCCAAAATTGTGAAGCACCCAGTGTGGCTCGAACACGCTACCCAGTCGTAATTGATCTACCGAGACAAGCTTGCTCATCATTATACCACGTCGAAGTGATATAATGGTTAGCAAGCTTGTCTCGCTCGATCAATTACGACTGAATACTGAGTTGGATCCTCACTGGGTGCTTCATACTTTCGGCCTTGTGCCACATCTATACTACGCTTAGAAAATAATTGGGGTACCTCGAGATGGTGTAATGTTTATCAAGCTTGTCTCGCTAGAACAATTATTACAGTAGTGAGGTGATTTTCTAAGCGTAGCTTAGGTGTGGCACAAGGCCGAAAGTGAGGATGGAACTCACTACTAAGTCGTAATTGATCAAGCAAGACAAGCTTGTTAACCATCACAGCACATTGAAGTGCCAAATGCCCTCGTGTTATGGATCAATGACAGAAAGATCCTATGCAAATATCATATTTTTTTATTTATATCATATACACATATCATATTTCTTGAGTCACTTCTATGAGGAGATCATAAACCCTAAAACCTGATTTTATATCTGCATCTTACATTCATTCTTTTTTCTTTGTTTATTTATTTTGGAATGGAAACGGTTCCGGCTATAAAATTTTGCCATTTCTGTTCTCGTCAATTCCCTGGGTGACATCTTGCCTCTATTTTTATGCCACTCGACCTTCTTTCATCCAAATGTTCATTCATGCATAGCGTTGCGCCATTCTTATGTCAGACTGACCCAGAAGTCCTGAATATAAAACGTTCTGCATGATTTTTATATTTCCTTGATATCTAAAGAAAAGTGGAGAGTCATATTCTTAATTATTACACCTGCTGTTTTAGATATGAAAGTTTTTTTTTATTATTTTTTATAGGTTTCCGTTGACGTTCTATGAGACTTGTAGAACCTTTTACGTGCGAACTTCATCACAAAACATTTTTTTATGTACTGTCTTCCTTTGGAACGTGGGCTCCCCTATAATTTCAAATCCTTTCTAAATCTAAGCAATGTTTGATCCCTTTATTATACATCCCAGTCCATATTAAGTCTATTTACACAAGCTTGATTGGTGAGTTATTCGATTATTCCCACTGTCCACCTTGCCTTTCATATTTGCTGTTAATTCTCCAAGCCGTCTTCCTTGTTACTTGTTCAATATATTTCGACTATCTCTTTCTGCTTCTAAATAAGTTTCTTTTTTCTTTCTATTTTACTTAAAACTTCCTCATTGCTCACATGCTCTGCCCATGGTATTTTCAGCATCCTTTTGTAGAACCACGTCTCTGTTACCTCAAATCTTCTCGTCATCTTTGACGAAATTGTCAGGCATTTCGCGTCATATAAGAAGATTAATGTTAAATAGCGTTGTGGTGTCCTCCCTCTTAAGAGACTATGTTGGACTCTTCCGCCTACTATAAGATTAGTAGGAGAGAAGACCTTGGGGATCAGTCGACCAGACTGCTCATTTCTGTCGAACTCTCTGCCTCGACAGAGAGGAACTCGAACGAAGCTTTGCCGCAGGGCAAAGTTTCTTTCGGGGAGGTAGACAGTCCCTGAAACCGTTTAGGCGGGTTCAACGGGAATATTTTTGGCCGAGCCCACGGGCTCGGAGAACTCACGGTAAACTCGTCCTTGTGCCACATACACCCTCGTGGGGGGATGTTAAATATTATCAGTCGACCAGATTGGTCGCACTGTGCTGTCGAACTCTCTGCCTTGAGCAGGGAAGAACCCGGACGAGGGTTTTGCCGAAGGGCAAAGTTTCGTCCTGGGGAGGCAGACAGTCCCTGAACTCGTTTAGGCGGGTTCAAAAAGAATATTTTTGGCCTAGCCTACGGGCTCGGAGAACTCACAGTAAACACGGCCTTGTAACACTTACATCCCTCGTGGGGAGGGGGGGCTGTTAAATATTAACAGTCGAATACATCTGTTTGGACTGTGCTGTCGAACTCTCTGTCTTTAGTAGAGAGGAACTCGGACGAGGCTTTGCCGAAGAGCAAAGTTTCGTCCGGTGAGGTAGACAGACCCTGAACCCGCTTATACGGGTTCTAAGGGAATATTTTTGGCCGAGCCTACGGGCTTGGAGGACCCACGGTAAACTCAGCCTTGTACCACATACATCCCTCGTGGGTGGGGCTATTAAATATTAACAGTCGAATAAATTGAACGCTGGGCCAACCGACACACACTCACTACTCCTATTCTACTCTTCTGTTGTACTTACTTTTTTAATATATGATATATCTGTAACACTTGTTTTGTTATTTCTTTAACCATTTACTTGGTCACAACATCTTAAGTAAATGGTTAAAGAAATAACAAAACTAGTGTTGTAGATATATCATATATTAAATAGTAAGAATTTATTTTGCGAATGAACTCACGACATCGTATATACTCTCTTACAAATTATATTTTGTTCTTTCTACCCACATTCCCTTACTGCCTGTAGTTTTCTTTCTTGCTCTGTCATCAACACATCTGTGTATGTTGTGCTGTTATGATTTCGCCAATCAATAATAAATCTTGGTCGGACTTCTAGTTCTCTTAGGATCACCTCGCTATAAAGGTTAAATAAAGCCATTGAGAAGACGCATCCTTGTCATTTTTTTTTTCTTTTTTTGTGTGCATGTTCTCAATTCATTTTATATCCGTATGCAGGCGGTTTGATCCCAGTAAGCGTTAATTGATGCTTTTGTAAAGCAGTTCAAAGGTCAAGCAGTTCAAAGATCTTCGATTTGATTTCTGCTCTTATAAGAACGGCCCTTTCGAAGCAGTACAAAGATATTTAATTACTGCTTTTATAAGAACGGCCATTTCCAAGCAGTTTAAAGATTTTTAATTACAGCTTTTATAAGGACGGCCCTTTCCAAGCAATACCACGATCTTTAATCACTGCTTTTATAAGAACGGCCCTCTACTTTCAGTTCAAAAGATGTCAGTTATTGCTTTAAAAACACACACACTTTCCTAGCAATTCAAACAACGTTAACTATTGTTTTTATAAAAAATATTTTCATCGCAGTTTAAAGATATTTTATTACTACCGTTTATAAGAACGACCATTTCCTAGAAGTTCAAAGAACGTTAATTGTTGCTTTTATAAGAACTTCCTTTCCTAGCTATTCAAAGATTTTAATTACTGATTTTACAAGGTAGCCAAAAAGTCCTTCGCGTTTTTTTATTCATTAGAAAAAGGTATACAGCAAACTTAACATGCCGTTAGTCCTCAAATTAGTCCTCATCTATGAACCCACCACTTTTCCCCCAATTATGGGTTAATTAGTAACATTTGTATCACTAAAACCGGTATTATCGCCCCCGCCCCGCCAAAAAAATAAAATAAAAATAAAATTGCATACATAATATATAGATATTGGCATTATATAACCCACAGAGGTGGCACCTCGAGACGGTGTAATGGTTAGCAAGCTGGTCTCACTAGAACAATTACTACTGAGTAGTGATTTTGATCCTCACTGGGTTCCCCCTACTTTCGGCCTTGTACCACATCTAAACTAGGCTTGGAAAATCACCATAACCTATAGAGGCGTAATAGCTGTGAATAGGAAGACCGATTTTAAATTTCAGTTGGGTTCGTTATATTCACTTACGCGCAAATACTCTTGATAAAAAGGTATGACTCGATCTCTTCTCCCCCAGCTATGGGTTAATGAGTAAGATTTACTTAGTCATTATTATCTCCCCAAAAATTCTTAGAATCTAAAAATATTTTCTGGCTTTAAATAACCTGCAAAGGGTTGGTAAGCCGTACAAGACGAATCAGTCAATCAAAAGATCCCTGGCATACTTTTGGTAATTTTCCCAATATTTTTCTCGTTTCATCTCCACCATAGAGCTTCATTCCCAACCCGACAGGTAGATGATGTGGGTGTAAATGTAACTGTAGTCAGTGAACGTCCTTTATATGAACACTCATATCAGCCACCTTCTCGTTCGTTTGTATTTATATTATTATTATTATTATTATTATTATTTTATTCCCTTTGATTTCTGATGTGAAAGACGTAAGGTCAGAAATGGCATCATAACATTTTCCACTGACCAATTAAAGAAAACACACATATTTTACGTAGATAAACACCTACGTAACGTGTGGGCTGTACTCGTGAGAACAATTTTTTATAATTCTTTAAGATATGGGTTTCCAGGAATCCCTTCAATGAGTCTACTGGAATCTTTTCAAGCCAATCCGAGGGCTCCAACTACGACAGGGGTTGTTGATATTCCCATGTGCCACATTTTTGAGATTTTGATTTCAAGGTCATTGTATTTTGATAGCTTTTTGAAGATCTTCAGAGATATATTGTAGTCTGCCGGGACTGCCATATCCATAAGGAGGCACTGTTTTGTTTGCGTTCTCTAATAACAATGTCTGGGCGGCTAGCTTTGATTGTTCTATCTGTGTGTAAACCCATAAAATTGTTACAGGTCCTATCTCCGTAACCGGGTCTGGGTGGTAATTCATACCAGTTTCTTTCAGTTTCCTTCGCGTAGAAGTTGCAGATTTTCCAGTGCAGATATTGGCCCACTCTGTCATGCCGGCTTTTATATTTAGTGGGTGATAATACCGTGCAACCTGATTCAAGATGATCAATTGTTTCTGGATATTTATCATAGAAGCTGCATTTGGGGCTAACACAATATTTTAGTATGTGTGCTTGACAATTTCTAGTTAACAAGCATTGGTCCTGTACAGTAAGAATAAAACCTTCGGTTTAAGCTTTTAACCCTGCACTACGTACCCACGGATGGATATGGGGTTTGTCTACATCAGCTTGTTTGGTACGGGCAGAGTGAAGCGGTTTATCTTGTCATTGTTTCTGCATCTGGTCGGTTGCATTTTCTTTTTTTTAAGTATTTTGCAGCTGCAGTCGGTGTATTATGCTTTACCTGCATTTCTGCACCCATTTGAAACGCCATTTTGAACTGGCTTCCTTTAATACGGAATAAAGACGCTTAATAATTTCATGTTCTTTGACACATATAATCATCCAGTCTTCTGTAGTTACCAGGTATCTTTGAAGGACAATTGCTGTACAATTGTAAGACAGTTCTAGTTGAACTAATCCTCTGCCTTCTTCAGATCTGGGCACATACAGATGATCAACATCAGCTTTGGGATAATGCATGCCGTAGCAAGTGAGAAGCTTTTTCGTTCTGGCTTTATGTCAGCTATGGTCCAGTTATGGATGTTAAAGCTGTATTGCACCACAGGGACAGCCAAGGTTTTTATGGCTGATATTCAGTTTTTTTTTTTAAATTCAGCTCGTTATACAGTACCAGACGCACACGTCTGTAGTACTCCTTTCTTACGTTCTCCTTCATTCGGGTATGTTGTATACAATCTCCTTCGCTAAATCATAGGTACTTATAGGCTTCATTTTGTTCCAGTTACCTGATTTTTGTGACAAAGTCTAAATCTATTGAGGGTGTTTCTGTAATTCTCCCTTTCTTGAATGTTATTTTTGCACATTTATCTAATCCAAAGTCCATACCTATGCCGTCACTGAAACATTTTACAATATTGAGGAGGCCCTTCAACTCATTGCCGTCTTTGGCAAAGATTATTATTATTATCATTATTGTTATTATTATTATTATTGAGTAAGACAACAACACAACAGTTAAGTGACGCTCTATACTAAACATTAAATCTGTTACGAAAAAAGAACTAAACAAAATGAGCCCAAAACGATCAGCTTTAAAAAAGAACTCGTAACTGGAAAAACCGAATGAAAAAAGAATTTTAACAACAAATACTTTTTCACACCCAACCCAGTTTTGCGGAATCAGAATCAACGTTGAGTTTAAGCAAGCGAATGAGCCAATTGAATTAAAGTGCCATGCAGATTTAAATTTTTCCCACTTGTGACGAATGCAGCTATCGATTTGTTTTGCATGCTAGCATGCTAGTTAACATTCGTGTCAGTCAGCTGTTGGCTTTCACTCTGTCCAGTACAAAATGGCCGCAAACTACATGAAAACTGCCGTAGAAGCATGAAAAAATCGATTATTTCCACTATCGATGGGAGTTGGGAAATGCAAAGTCGGATTTGGCCTTCCCGCTAACTTGAAGCATAAGCATGTAAATTTTGGTGCAAATCCGTCTAAAATTGCGGCCGTGCATTCGTTACACATTCACACACATCCCGCCTTTCATATATATATATATATATATATATATACATAACCTGGCAGATGGGGCCCAGTTAGAAATACAGGTCATGTAATCCAGTCCAATTAGACGGTCTCTTTTTGAGAGTGTTCCCAATTACCTAGACGCAGTGGCATCCTCATCCTTCATACTTAAAGACAAAGAAACACAACTCTAAACAGTTGGTCATTTTCCGACTCATGAACAGAGATCACGATGCCCCAGCCCCTAGGGTACATAACCAAATGTCGGACAACTGAAAAAGTAATTTGTGATGCTCCTCTCATTTCTTCACCTGTCTGTATCATCAAAACTTTTTTTTTTTTTTTTAGGATTGTGGCTGTCCCAAGCAGTTCTCTTTTGTGAAGCGCCTCCTTTCTAATGAGTCTCAATTTTACCCGGCCATTTTTTTTAATTTTTTTTTTTTTAGATTTTGTATGTCGCACAGTTCCAATGGCGTCCACAACAACAAAAAGAACTTTCTTAAATCCCTACATAATATACCTTGATATATTTCCTTCTTGTCCTCCTTTTCTCACTCAATTTCATTTATGCCCACCCCGCCTCTATCGATGATCCAACACTGTTTTCTTCCTTATGGTTATTAATGTTGCCTGGCCGTATTTCTTCAGTTACATTACCACATAACACGGAGAAGTCACAGAGTGGCAGTACACTATCATATTCCACTAATGTAAGTAGTTTTTATTCTTACAACTTTTCTTCTCTGCACTGTATATATTTACCTTATAGTATCCGCTATAAATATTCAATCCTGTCTTTTTTAATGTTCGTGTGTTTTGTGTCGTTTTTGTTCTCGAGTTAATTAAATTCCCGTTTTCATTTCCTTTTTCTTTTCCTTTTCTTTGTTTGTTCTTTCTTTTTCCCTCCCTTTTTTAGTTGTGGGACGCACTGTGTAATCAAACAACCTACTAACTACATAGTCATTTTCAAGTAATCAGCTGTGGCTGTCGATCACAGATTATTTTCCAATGGAATTAGAATAACCAAGACTCGATGCAAGCGTCTCTGTTTTTTTTTAAATCAATGAATCGGTGTCACTCGAATTTTAACGCTACTGATCCATCGAGAGATAGCGTACTGCTTTTCGCGCTGCTCTGTTTTTATACTACTAACCTTGCTCTTTACCATTGCTTGCATCATCATGCCGAAGAGGTCAAAAATATTCTTTGATATATCGCACACCTTTGTTGATAATGGAAATAAAAAAAAAATGATTCTTTAATCACTATTATACATACCGGATGTACTCGTGTACCACGCGATCTCGCGTATCGTGCGACTCTCAGATTTTCACTTGTAAAAAAATGATTTTATCATGTATCTCGTGTATCATGCAAGTTCCTTTTTTGAGAGACTAAATTACAATAGACTAACCTCTTTCCATCTTCTAGTTAAATAAGTTAAAAAAGTAAAAGAGAATGAAAATTATCGTTAATAACGCTATACTCATTGCGTAAACACGTACAGCCATAAACAACCGAACGGGAAACAGCTAAACATCGTATAAACGTAAACAATTGAAAAGATGCATATTCGCTATGTTTGTATTTTATAATACGATACTAATATGTAAATATTACATGCATTATTATTGGATACAGTTAAGTAAAACATCAGTTTTATCAAAATCATGTTTATTTTAAATACAACTGTACTTTTTTATTATAGTAAATGGATATTTGATTTGGTCAACGGCGTAGCCAGCGGCAGCAGTACATATGCTAATTTTATATCGTGTGCATGATGATGCAAGCCCTTAAAATTAACTCCTCAATTAGTTCTTCAAAGTCGCATGATATGTATAATATATATATATATATATATATATATATATATATATATATATATATATATATATGTCCTTAACTTTACCTACCATTCTTAGACGTTCTCATAGAATATAGTAACAACACTTTTATCACCTCATTATATAAAAAAACACTAGTAGAAACTCTTGCCACCTTAACTTTAAAAGTAAATGCCCTCTCAGATACAAAATAGCAGTAATAAAAAAAACTCCCTCAAAAGAGCACACCAGAATTCATCCTCTCGGCCACTCTTTCTTAAAGAACTCAGTAATGTAAAACAGACACTAGTTAACAGTGGCTTCCTTAACCACCTTATAGACTACCAAATTAGACTATTTTCCCCCAAAGTTAATAACAATGATAGTGAACACACAGTCAAAAATAACATATTTTCTACAAAAATCAAATGCCCATCAGCTACAAACAAGATGAATTTTCACTTAGAAATATCATAAAGAAATACACTCCCCAATTGAACCGAACAAAATAATCAAATTATCTACTAATAAAAAATCAAAACCGCTAACCCTATCCTCAAAAATGACAACACACCAGCAAAATCAAAATTGCAACAAACGAACATTTTTTATGAGTTTAAATACCCCTAAAGTAATTGTGTCCCTGATCAAACCACATTAATAAATAATTACATCAGTCACACAACTACATGCCTATCCAGACGCCTTACGTTACACCTATCCGACAACAGCTCTATTAGAATCCATTTAAACACACACACAAACTTACCAGATTCCATCCGAAACATAATAGTACAAAATACAAACATTCACCCACATGTAAAAAAAGATTGAAATAATATAAGCCTTAATAATAAAAAAAGAAAATGCCAACACTAAATAATATTAACTACGAACACGGCTACAATGTGCTGTGTTCGGAAAATAAAACCTCCCTATAACTCTAGAAACATACACACAACCCGTACACCCAATTAGAAAGCAAAAATAAAATCATCCTTGATAATGACTAAAATTATAGCCGAAAGCACACGGAATTACAAAACATTTCGACAGTTTCTACACACTATGCGTCCAGAAAGTAAAACACTTGTTCGAACACAAGAACAATTAAATAAAAACCTTAATCGCTGTACATTGTCTTTAATGAAACATTTATAAATGAAGGATTGCTGCCTAGATATATATATATAATTGCTGCCTACGTATATATACATATATATATTGCTTATATTTTCCTTAAAACTTCTTTGCCTATGTGTTCCGTCAATATTATGCTCAGCATTTACCTGTAAAACATACTTCTATTGCCTCAATTTCGTTAATCTCGGGTAAAATTAACCGGCATTATCTGCCCTCTTTTCTTTGTATCTAAGAGAATTTTAGTTTTTGTTAAAACTGTGTTTAGTTTATGGATGGCATCTTTTCTTATTCCAATGCGCCTTCGGATTTCGGTGTCACATATTCCATCCTCTGCTTAAACACTTGCAAGATATTTAAACATATCTGCTTGCGTTGCTTTGCCATTTCCAGTCCTTAGTTCTCAAGTTGTTGTGTTTTTTCTCTCTGGCAACTATATAATATGTAAGAATGCAACTGATGGTTAAAAATTGAAAAAGGAATAACAAAAGCTAAAGTTAAAATGAATCTTATCAAGAAACAATAAAGACGAAAAACGACAATGGCATTTTTATCCTTAAGTCTAAAAAGGAAATTATTGATATTTTTTAACATGACTGGGAGTCGATGAAATATCAAGGATGCCATGAACGTGTTGATTGTTTAAAATGTTTGTAAATCCATTCTGTAGCATCTACTCAACAAGGGCTGGCATATCGTCAAACTAACCAACCAATCTAACATCTCTTTCGTTATGTACACACGGCAAAACTTCACTTATCAAATGATTTTTAATTGTCTTCATAAAATTAGCTTTTTAAGTACGGTTCGTTTGGCTTTTAGAAACAATTACACCAGGTCGCACAAAACATTCAGAAATTGTTTTCAAGTACTTATGATTAATTCACTTTACGATTTTGTCAAATCGATAATCTTGTTATCTTATGTAATTTTCAGATGCATAATTATCATTCAAATTTTTTTCAGACAAATTAACTTAATAGCTTCATTAACGCCAATACTTTTCGACCGATAAATGTTACAGCCTTCTTCAACCGTTTGTGTGAAAATCATTTTATTCGGTAGTGCAAACCAGAAAATGTTAACAAACACGAAAGAAATCGTAATTATAATACAAGCCGTCTCCTTATAAAGAAACAATAGACATTCATTGACTGAACAGTCAGTGCTACACTCGGTTAAAATTTATTTTTTTAAATCTTTTAATTGAAGCAATTTTTCAGGAAAATATGTTTTTCAAGTCTAGTAACTGTTACGCTCTTTTCAGAATTGATAGAATTTTCCTTCCTAACATTCCGTTTGATCGTGACTATGTCATTATTTTCTCTTAATTGTTGCTGCTGTTAAAAGACCTCAGGTAATGTGTTTTCTGCTATTCGGTATAATTCTTTGTTTGTGATTCTGTAGCGCCAGACCACAATGTTCAAAGACGGGAGGTCTTCGCCAAGACCCACAGGCTTGAAAGCTTAAAGCCATTTTAATCATTGATCCGAAAAAACGGTTGTATACAGCTGACAACTTAGCTATTTCTGAACGAGTTTGGCACCATTCATGTCATCTTTATGAATGTTTCGATCTGACCAGGCTATTCAAGAACATGACTCGAGTTCTCAGGTTAATGTTTTGTAGCAATTTGAGGCTTCAGGGAAAAATATCTCTGGCGCTATGTTCAAATTCCTTTACTCCTATGCTAAATTTGCTAAAACTGGCCCATACGCCGATATATTTATATTTACTAAATTCACGTAAATGATGGCATACGAAATGCATACTTAAAACAGAAATGGATCGATCGAAACTTTGTGTTTACAAGAAAAGCAACAAAAAGAAATATTTCAATAGCCTAACCAACGCGTGAAGAAAATTCGTGTTTTTTAGCATTTTAATCCAAATTGTCAATTTCAATCAAAATTAGAATTTACCTGTGACACAATCATAATCTTTTTTTTCTTTTAAAAAGTATATTGCACTGATAAATCTCTCATTAATGAAAAACTGTACCTGATACTAAACTATTCAATATATATATATATCGTAGTCTGAGTTGAACTGATTCATTTTGGATTGACTTACAGCTAAAAATAAAGTGCTAAATGAGACAATAAAAGTTATCTGTTGTTTGCGATAACATTCGACTTATACGGTGAAATGAGCTTGTGGTTATCGACTTTTCTCGTATTTCTTTTATCTATTCACCGGCTGCCTCCGCCATTTCTCACGTGACCTTTACATCGCAGCCCATCAAGTTAAATTTCTCGTGTTCAGGCAATCGTCTTCCAGATCGGCTGTTTCCATAACACACAATTTGGAACTCGAATGCACTGTTTTGCGATTCAGTCTCATAAGTGGAGTTCCTGTACCGTGAATAATAGTTTCCTGCCAATTTCCGTATAGACCGACTATTAAAATCTTCTTCTATTTGCCTAGTCCCTTGAGGACATAGGTGATTATGGCTCTCCACAGCGACCTACCTCGTGTGGTTTTTAGCAGTTGTTCTTTTGCTAAATACAGCCATTCACAGAAGCTTGTCACGTAAGTGGCTCGCTGCCTTCCTCTATCTCTCTTGCCCTCAATATGCTCCTTGAGCGTTAAATTTCCTAAGCCCTCTTTCCTCGTTATGTGTCCAAGGAATATCAGCCGTCTTTTCCTGTTTCTGAGTTTTCTATTTCCATTTTCTTTAAGATTCCCTTGTTGTTTACACGCTCTGTCTATAGAATTCTCAGTATCCTTCTGTAGAACCACATTTCTGCTCTCTAGTTTTGTCCCCAACCTTTGTACTAGCTTTCTTCTACTAACCTGTTTAGAAATGTTAAAATACATTTGTAAATGCGTTCTGTGATTTTTGGTTTTGATTTGTTTTTTGTTTTGTTTTTGTTTTTTGGGGGGTTTTTTATCGAATAAATAGAACAGAGACTATGAAATTAAAAATAAATAATTTAGCCTCCACCGCAACTTATAATCCCATGTCATAACTTTGGGAGCCCGTCTTTCATGGGCATCGCCTGAACCACATCGGCTACGTAAGCAGTGAGGTGATAACAAAGCGCAAATTTTAATAATTCTTCTACTCACTTTCTCCGATACTATACGACATCTTTATTTTACTATCTTGTATCAATTTATTTATCAAAACAATTTATAAGGACCATCTTATATTATTAGTAGTAGTAGTAGTAGTATTACTTAATAGACGGCGGAAATGTCCGAATGTGCATAGAAATAGCAAAATATGCTTCCAAAAGCTAAGCAAAGTATTAAGAAACAAGATAATTTCATTAGAAGGAACATAAAGAGTACTGAACTATATGGCAATGAATAGTGAACAATTTTCTTAGAGATGAAGGGATAACTCGAAGCAAAGGAGATGTGGTACTACAGAAGGATGCTGAGAATATCATGGACGGAGTGTGTGAGTAAAGAGAGATTTTAAGCGGGAAAAGACGCTCATACTTACAATCAGAATGAAATATACTTGGGCAGATTGTTTTACATGAAAGTCGCCTTAAGAACTGCACGGAAGTGTCGATATTCTGTTTACCTTAAATTGAACCTTATGTCTCGCTTTTACTAACACTTATCGTTCTGGTCACACAGTGATTTTGGCTTTGGCTTCAAATGTCGTTATTCTGATTGGCATATATTTATGGCTGGCCCATCTACCTATACAGATAAAACAATACATCTCAATCTTCTTTCATAAAAAATTAATGGCAAGATGCTATTATTTCGATGGCTATATTGATTAACTACATTAGGTAAAAAAACTGTTAGTGTGTGGTCTACCTGAGCATAGTAAAGTTTTCTCGTGAGTCATAGGCCTTGAGGAAAGCATTCAAACTAGATTGAAGTGAAAAAAAATTTATAAAACCCTAGAAATAATAAAATGTTTACGAATATTTTTTTAACGAAACTGTCGTGATAAATGTGCATAATTCATATGCATTTATGAATGAGTGCAACCTTCTTAATACTGTTCGAAAGGAATGGGACTATGCCATTAATGCAGTTCTGATACGTAAGACAAAATGAAGAGTAGCAGGAAAGATTAATTTTGATGATTTGCTTATTGCTTTTTTTAAACGATGTGCAATCTGTTAACAAGCCTTAATGGTTTTAATGCTTTTTTACTGATATTTTAATTTTTTTTTAAATCTAATAAAAAGTCATAAATATGTAAAAAAAAAAATTATGTTGTACTTGAATTTAATTCATAGAAATAAGTTTTGAAAGATTAAGTGTACACTGCATTAGAAACACTGTGACAGGCCACATACATTGTGGTAGATTGTATACTACAAAAGAAACATTCTGGTAGGCAACATACTGCAATAGAAACATTGTGACAGATTATATTCTACGAAAGTAATATTGTGGCCCGCCATATACTACAATAGAAACATTGGGGTACGTCTTATACTACAAAAGAAACATTCTGGTCGGCAACATACTGCAACAGAAACATTGTAGCAGATTACATACTACGAAAGTTATATTGTAGCCCGCAACATACTGCAATAGAAACATTGTGGTAGATTGTATACTACGAAAGTTTTATTGTGGACTGCTACATACTACAATAGAAACGTTGTTATAGATTGTATAATACAAAAGAAATATTATGGCAGGCAACATACTGCAATAGAAACATTGTGGTAGATTGTATAATACGAAAGTAATATTGTGTCCCGCCACTTACTACAAAAGAAACATTGGGGTACGTCGTATACTACAAAATAAACATTGTGACAGAAAATATACTACAAAACATATTGCGGAAAGCCACATACTAGAGTAGAAACATTGTGGTAGATCGTATACTACAAAAATATATTGAGGCAGGTCACATACTACGAAAGAAACATTGTGGCGAGCCGCATACTAGAATAGAAACAATGTCGTAGATTGTTTACTACGAAATAAATATTGGGGAAGGCAACATACTACAAAAACATCATTGTGGTAGGTATCCTGCCAGGCTACACACTACAATAGAAACATTTTTTCGGTCGTATGCTGCAAAAACATTGTGGTTGGTCGGATACTACAAAAGGAGTATTGTGACAGGCCGCATAGTATGAAAGAAACTTTGTTGCAGATACTTGATACAAGTTTTGCTAATTAATCCATAGCTGGGGGAGAAAAGGTGGATTCCTACCTTTACCAAGGGTATTTACGAGTAAGTGAATATAATTTCCCAACAGAAACTGGGACTCAGTTCTCCCATTAATAATTCCAATCATTGTCCATTCTACCATCCGCACATTCAAACTTGGAGCATCTTTTATCTCCAAGCGGTCACACATCTGGGTACTGACTAGGTTCAACGTCGCTCAACTTCGTTGATCGTACGGGAAACTCTGTTTCGACGTGATGTGGCCGTAAGCCTGAAGTTATTGCAAACTGACAATAAATACACTAATGAGAATCGTTTCATTTTTTGCCGCCTAGATATAATATGAAACGTCAAGTTGCTAGTGAAATTTGAATGATGTGGTCTTGTCTGTTTCATCATTTATTAATCACACCCTACTGTGCGATCTATTCGTTTTCATTAGTTCACAATTAATTGGAAAAAAATATCATTAAATAATCAGTGTCGAGAAATTATCAACATCTACTGACATTGTCTTCGTTGTTGATTGGTTGCTTCGTTCGTTAGTGGGTTCGTTTAACGGTATATCAACTCCTCATGGGTCATTTAACGCCGAAATTTTCCTGAGAGCTTTGAAGTTATAAAAATATAATATATGTTATTTTACTTTCACAATTGAATACATGGTTGTTGAATACATGAATGTTTTGTGCGACCTGGTGTAATTGTTTCTAAAAGCTAATAGTCCTTTTCTTCTTGCTCGAGCTGTCTCTTTTGCTGACAATCACGCATTCTCTCTTCTTGTAGCCAATAGTCCTTTCGTCTTGCTTTCTATTACTAAAATGCATTCTTTCAGTAATTGTTCATAAAATATAACTGTGGTCAATGTTTGAATTTTTCCTTACCGCTGGAATGTACTGTATAGCTATGACCATTACAGTAAATAATTTGTTCAGTTATTTATTTAATAAACCCTGCCGATGACATCTCGAATTACAAATATTTAATGGAATAATATGACCTTTGGAGCTCTTCGAATAAAGGGTCAAGCGCTATCTATCCTCCCTATCTTCATAATCTCCACTTCCTGCCAGCTTCTCATATATTCATATCACACGCTTCATTTGTCAATACGATTTGGATTGTAACCCTTTCGAGCCTCGTATTGTCTTAAATTTAGTAGAAAATAATAATAATAATAATAATAGTTGTTGTGGATTCCGTGAATGGAATCCTGCACAAATAAATATACAACGCCAGAAACTGAGATAGAAAAATAAGTGTATTAACGTAAGAATACAGACTTGAAGCGAAGATTAATAGTCCAGGAATGCGGGTTAGTTGAAAGTATATGTACAAGTCTCTCTCTCTCTCTCTCTCTCTCTCTCTCTCTCTCTCTCTCTCTCTCTCTCTCTCTCTCTCTCTTACCCAGCACATATACTGAAAAAGTTTATCCCAAAATGCAGATTTTGTAACCATTTTGTATCAGGTTGCGCAGTACTGGCACCCACTGGATATAAAACACGGCACGACAGAGTGGGCTAATATCTGCAGTGGAAAATTTACAATGCTTACCGAAAGAAAACTGCAAGAAATTGGTATGAACACCATCCAGACTCGGTTACAGAGATAGGGCCTGTAACAATCAAAGTTAATCGCCCTTACCTCGTGATTAGAGACTGCAAAGACAAAATGTGCCTTCTTATTAACATGCCAGCCCCTGCAGACTGCAATGTATCTTTGAATCAAAATACAAAGACCTTGAAATAAAAATCTCAAAAGTGGTACATGAGAACATGAACAATTCCTGTCGTAGTTGGAGCCCTCGGATTGATTGGAAAAGATTTCAATAGACTCATTGAAGGGATTCCTGGTAGCCCATGTCATAAAAGAATACAAGAACTGTTCTCACAAGTACAGCCCATATCTTTTATCTATGTAAAATATGTGTGAGTATTTTTTGTTTTGTTCTTTTTCAATTATGCTCAGGGGAAAATGCCATTTCTAACGCGGAATGAAATAAGTATACACCAGAAATCAAAAGAAATAATAATAATAATAATAATAATAATAATAATAACTGAAAGAAAATGGTATGAACACCACTCAGACCCGGTTACGAAAATGAGACCTATTACAATTCTATGGGACAATACACACTGACAAAACAATCAAAGCCAACCGCCCAGATATTGTTATTAAAGAACACAAACAAAAAAGCGCCTTCTTATTGATATGGCAGTCCCTGCTGACTGCAATGTATCTTTGAAGATATTCAAAATGTTGTCAAAATACAAGGACCTTAAAATAGAAATCTCGAAAATGTGGCATATGGGAACATCAACAATCCCTGTTGTAGTTGGAGCCCTAGGACTGGTTGGAAAAGATTGCAGTAGACTAATTGAAGGGATCCCTGGAAGTCCATGCTTCAAGGAGATACAAAAAATTGTTCTGACAAGTACAGCCTACACTTTACGAAGGGCTTTATCTATGTATTTTTTTTGTCAGTGGAGAGTGTTATGATGCCATTTTTAACCTTAGGTCGCTGGACGGGAACCGGAAAGAAATGTGTAAACGCCAGAAATCAAAGAAAATAATAATAATAATGCTACATCATCCTATTAACGAATCATACTTGTAAATATTTTCTTAGCTGCACCTCTTTTTGATTAGCATATATGCAAGGATTGGTACCAGAAATTTACGCCCAGATAATTTGCCGCTTTCGCTAATAATTTTCTGTTCAAAGACATATTCCTGCGCAACAAACCAAGCCATGACAATGGCATCACAAAATGCCGCACTGCTGTGAATTCATTTCCGGTGTTGCCACTCAAATAAAAGTTTTCACCACTCCAACTCTCGGTAGGTAGCATTGTGTTGAATTGAGTATTTACCTGCCACCTGGTGGGAAAACAATGAAAACAAGCGAGGATGGTGGCACTGAATAGGAACTCAAGAACTTTACTGTTTTCATGCGGGAATGGGAACTTGATACGGCCCCGAAAGAGATCCGAGTATTTTATTGTCGTTACATCACTTCGGATGAAGATTCAGTTTCCGTCTCGTCGAAGGAGATCTGACTGGGTGGGGGCGCAAAAAAGGTTTACCGAAATAAGCGACAATTTATTGTCTGAGAATTGATAACCTGTCTCGATCTGTCATGATGTCAGAACAGAAGATAAAAAAACGTAGAAGCTAATACTGATTCTCATAGAACGAATACAGTTTCTTGTACTCCGTTAGATTAATGTTACACATTTTTCACCAAAGACAATGCATCCACTACTCACTAAACGACATGGTTTCGGTCTAACGACCTGGTTTCGGTTTAACGACCTGGTCGCTAACTGAGCAGTTATACTTGACCGTTACCGAGAATACCATGTGAGCAACAACGAAGTTTTAGCGAAAATGGAAACAAAAAGAACACGTTTACTTAGCATCAAAAAGAGACAGTTGGAATGTCTAGAGTACATAATGAGGAAAGAGGTTTAGAAAATTTGACACTGACAGGATATATTGAAGGATAGAGGGACAGAGGAAAGCTGCATAACTTACTTAACGAAGTTGTGTAAATGACAGACAGAGTTTAGGCGTGATAACAAAAAAACAAATTTTATTAAGAGCTACAAGGGTTATCAAATTGTGGAGAGCCCTTATCGCCGACATCTTGAAGAGACATGGCTAAAAGAAGAAGAAGAAGAAGAAGAAGAAGAAGATGGGTGTAATGACTTTGTGTCGAGCAGTTTCAGATAGCTTTAATGTCATTTTTGCCCTATTTCAAAGTCAACAACCTGTTCGATATTCCGGACATTACTTCGGTTTACATGGTGTAGATAAAGTATGTAATTTTTTAAATTATTTTTCACTTTATATATTTATTTTATTTGTTTTTTATTCGTTTTGAATAAAAAAAAGAAAGCAACCAGTAAAATATATTAAAATGTACCTAAAAATGCTGAAAATTTCATTTTCAATCTGGTAAACCCCAGAAAAAAACTAAGACACCTGTCATTTCTGAGAAAAAGCATGCATTTTGGTGTTACCTCTACAACATCGACAGGTTGTATTTTTATTTTATTTATTTTATTTATTTTTATTTGAAGTTTTTTTATTGTTTTTATGAGATTTTATAACTGGTCGTAAGTCCGGGGTTATTAAATAAGTAAGTTGTTAAGTGAGGAGTCCATATTATACACATATCACGAGCAACATGTTTGCATTTGAATCTAAAATCCAACTTTTAATGCAATGATGATTAATTAAGCCCTCCTCCTCGCCACCGCACTAAAATATTCTATTAAATCTTATGCTGCCTTTAGGCTGAACCAAAAATTAATATTCATTTTATAAACTTCTATTTCTTATCTTGTGATTTTTAAAACCTTTTTGCAATGGAAAGCTCAGTTCTGACCGGCCACACATGTTATTGGCATGAATAGTTTGTTGAAGTCAGTTTCAAAAGAAACATCCAGCACCAAACATTCATCAGTAAAACTACATCTCCACTGTCGGATTAATTACTTATGCAGCAAAATGAGCAAATGCTACGAGTTCCCTGTGTAAAATGATTGCAGCTGTAACAATATGTCAGCTGAGGTTTGTTGAATTGAAAACAGCTGAACTTGTTGCAAAAATGGATTCAGAACATTTACTTTCGGTTGATGTTTATCAGTAAGTGAACTTCAAAGTACAGAGAAAGTCACGGAATTAAGATAAATTGAGTTTTTAGATGAAAATGACAAGACAAAGAAATTTTTTTATCTATAGAACTGAACATCTCGCGAAAGGGCACACAAAGAGGACGAAGTCGTCTCGGAGAACGGACAGGGAAGACACCCGTTAGACTGCGCACCCCTCACTTACGCCCCATCTCAACCTCTCTCGCTTATAGCAATAGGTTACACTCCAAAAGTAAAATATGGTTTACTGCTTTTTTTTTGTTTTGTTTTTTTTATTTTGTTTTTCACTCGTTGTTAACAAATTTGGCCAAAGGATAATTTGTAAGCTACAAGCATTTGAATGGAAGAAACTGCACCCAGTCAATGAATCTGGTGTCTGGTCTGAGCTGCAACGCAACACAAGCTTCCAACCCCGTTATAACTTTGAGGATTAAAATTTTATTCATATGTAAATAAAGAAAAGAGAAAACCTACTTTAACTGACGCGTTTCGTCCTCTGATGAAATTTATCAAAACAAATGTAAGAATTTTATTTTGTAATAAATATTTATAAACAAGAGTAAAAAATGTCTTTAGTTTTTCAAAACTTTTAAATTTAGGAAACGCTCATAAATATTCAGCAGTCTAACGGAAAAGTCTAGGTAAATTATGGATGATGGTAGTTGACACAATTTAATGTCTAATAAACAAAGTTGGGTACTTTAGGTCATGTGTGTGTGTATGTGCGTGCGTGTGTGCGTGTGCTACATCCAAATAATTTGCTAATTTCATTGCACAGACCTAAAAGGGCGACTTTGTAAGAAAAAGAAACAAAACTCGTAGGAAGTACAAAATTATATCTAGAGAAAGTTAGCTAGAAACGTGTTCATTTTTAAGGAACATAATATTAGAAAAACACCGGGCCAAGGTCAAATAATAATTTTACTATGGCAGATATTCAAATGAAGATTCCTTAGTTCCACCAATCACGACCTTCACAGCTAGGACCTGCCATGTCACATACACAAAGTTGATTCATCCACATCTCCCTTCGTGTTCCATCTGGAAAGGAGCAAAATTCCACTCAAACAGCTTCTTTTTACTTTGTGGAAAAGACACACAAAAGTAGGCGTGTTTTTATTATTTCACCTCAAGCAAGGCAATGAAGCCATTAAGACGCAAAGGTCTGCTGAGTGTCATAGAACACGAGAAAAATACTATCAAGAAGAGATAACAATAAAAGAAGAATTAAGAAGACACTAGATAACGATTGACGTTGCATTTAAATTTTTAAAGATCAATGTTGACTGAGAAGCAAGAATTCCACAAGCGAGAAGTGCAATAGAAAAAATCTGTTAGCATAGAACTTACTGTTACATTTAACTATTTCAAATAAAAAAGATGATGAGATCTTGCCTCTAATCTAGTACGGCGATTACTACGAAAAAAAAAATTCAAATTAAGGATCAACCATAATCTAGCTATTCACATAATATGAACTTCTTGTTTTCTCCATTTAAGTCCATACAACAAACTCAGTCATTAACCCTCTACCTTGAGTGGCTCTTATGCCTTGTATTGGATGAGTAATCGTATTTTTGCAAATTTGGGTGCAACTTTATTCCGATATGGAAGTAAAATTTCTGAAAAATTAAATTAAATTAAATTAAAAAGTTAAGTAAGAAAAAATGATCCTTTTTTTTAATTTAAAAGAAAAGCTTTATTTTACAAATTCAATTTTAGCACATATTTAAACAAGACAACAGGCGAGAGTGCTAAAGGAATTAATCAAATCAATCGATTTAATAATCAATCAATAAATCAAACAATAAATCAACTGAACAAAGTTTCAAGCTTTTACAATCTTGTTTGAACAGCGAAGAGTTTTGGGGTTGACACCGTGAAGAGAAGATACTCCCTGGACATGTATGAAAAACACTACTTGTAACATGATGTGCTGGATTTGTGACAGCCTTTTGCAATATTCGCTACCTTTGCTTTTCTGGACCAGAGAGAACGTATGTAATACATTTCTACACTTTGTTAGCGTGTTTTTCTATAAAATTAAATTCCTTATTTAGGTTCTTTCGATTTCTCGCTAATCGCTCTTTATTTTTTTGTTTATAAAGTTTGGATAAATATCTTCATCTACAACAGGAAATAATAAGGCCACCCACATATATTTGGTAAACCCAAGAAATATATATATACTACTGTACCCATACTGTAAAAAATGGCGACAATTTTTGGAAATGCAAAAAACGAAAGTTTTCTAACAATGCACTGATATTCAATAAAGCGGAGTTAAAGAATTCACAACTGAAATAGAGGCTAATGAACCGTTTAATTAATCCGTTCCCTATGATTCATTGATTTCATTGTACGGTGAGACCAATGAAATCAATGAATCATTCGACACCTTGTGGGAGTATTTGAAAGTGTCCACCAGTCAATGATCCGACGGGTACAAGAGTGTGTAAAAGCAAGCGGGGGATATTTTGAACAGTTGTTATGAGTTGCTGTATTGGGTTACAAGCATGACCTTTTGGACATATGTTTATATAGATATTTTACCTTGATTTGGTGTCAGGAACCAAATCAAGGTGCATCAATATTACAATAACAGCATGTCTGGGTTTACAACATCTTTGTTATCGCTCTCTCTCTCTCTCTCTATATATATATATATATATATATATATATATATATATTCATCCACAGACAAACTGTTTCGCTGTATCACAGCTCATCGGTGTGGCTAGACGTCCGGTTGCCTCCAGCTAGAATCGAAATCCGGCTGAATTGGCGTAAGTCGGAGATTCTATCCCTAAGCGGTTGACCCACGGCAGGGATGAAGGTGAATTTAAGCGTATTTCTTTTTAGATAAACACACAGTGACTGAGAGAACTCGATTCGCTTTAACGAAGAGTCTTGCATTATTAGCAGTAATAGCCACTGTTTACAAACTCACAATTCCTCTCCAGAGAGCTCAACTGAAATAAATTTTTCAGGAACACACACACACACATATATATATATATATATATATATATATATATATATATATATATATATATATAGAGAGAGAGAGAGAGAGAGAGAGGAGGGGGGAAGAAAAGAAAAATAAATGAATAATTAGTAAATAAATTTCAGTGTTCAAGCGGAGATTTTAGAAGTATAGAGTTGAAGTAAACTTTAGAAGGAACAGGAATCACAATCTTAAACGGGAAACAAGAAATAAACTACTACTCCTGTTCAAATGACCGGGGAGATATGTGAACCGGATGATAGACAAAAATATCGGTTATGTTTTGATCAAGAAAGAGATTGGCTCCGCGATGTCTATTTGCCCAATACACGCTCCCCATATGAATAAATACCTCTCCCGATTTCAACCCAGATATGTGAAGGGAACTGCTGAGGTGCTGAACTGCGCAACGTCCCTACGGACACACCCGGTAATGGTAGTGATGATAATGATGATGATGATGTTTTCAGAAGAATTATTTCTTTCATTTCGTAGTAGTGATGAAACTGTTGGTTATCCTCAAATTGGTAATTACTGACCAAGTTTGACTTTTTCTCGAGACAGGTCTTTTCGTGGCTACCACCTTTCGGCTTTATATTAACAATCTGCCTAAGACGTCATTGTGTTTTCTTTGGACGTACAAAACGTAAAGAAAAGGAAAGCAGAGACCAAATTTTGATAACAATTATCATTAAACCAGTGATGTTTGACGTCATTGTGTCTTTGGAATTACAAAACGTATTGCGATATCGAAAACACGTAAGTTGACGGAATATTATGACATTCTTAATGGCAGTGCTATAACTACTGAAGCAGTAAATACAGAAGCAATAAGTATTACAGTTGAAGGCATACAACAACTGTCAGCATCGAGTGAACAGGAAAAGAATAATTGAAAGTAAACAAGTATTCTAATTATATTGGTTAAAGGCTAAACTATCTCGATAATTGCAATGGTGAATAATGGGGAGCCAAGGGAAAAGGCGACTGTCAACATGTTTGGAGTGACTCTTATTCGTCCATGTTACATACTTCATGGATTTTCATAAACCCACGAACAAGTAATATTTAGCAGATCAGTTCGGCTATTTCAAAACAGTTGAATAGGGGAAATATTGACTTGTAATAATCAATACCTACCAAACGAAACTAGTAAGATTTTATCATCACTGAGCAGACTCTGAACTTTCGCCGATGATGATGAGCGGTTGATCTTTCAATGATTTGGATTGATAACTTGCTTTCTGCTCTGTCAAATCGCCTGGAATCCTGACTCTTTCATCAGCTACAATCAATGACACCTGAAGAGACTTTATTTAAAGCCGCTACCAAATCTCATCGAATCATATCCAGAAGATCCGGAAGGTCTTGTTGAAAAATTTGTACTGTTTGTGAGTTTCTTAAAACTTATCTTGTTCTTTCATACTGTCGTCAAAAGAGACTTTGTTGATTAAAAGTTTTACCCTTTTAACAGCAGATAATACTTCAGTATTGTTTTGCAAACGTAGAAATCGGCTCGCTCTGATTATCACTTATAGTCATCAGCTGCAATGGAGAACGCTCGTTTTCAAAATTGAAGAGGATAACGAAAAAACTCAGGAGCAATATAAATAAAAAATGTTTAACAATGGTCTGGTTTCATTCTCTATTTTACTAAGAAGCGCTTCATTTTTTTTTTGTTTTTGTTTTTGTTTTTAGCAGTTTTGTGTGTGTGTGTGTGTGTGTGTGTGTGTGTGTGTGTGTGTGTGTGTGTGTGTGTGTGTGTGTTCACGTGACTGTGCGCGTGTCTGCGTGGTCTCTATTATTAAAAACACGCCAATACGGCCGAGAAACAATAGTTTTATTATTATCATTATTATTTTAAGAAATTACTTTTAGAATAAACATAATAGAATTTTAATTAAAAAACATTATATTCTCCTGGCATCCTACTAAAAGAGAAACAGAGAAACATTACCAGCCATCCTAAACTAATGGTCAGTTGTCCTCCGGATCATTGGAGGACAAGTCCTTCTTTCATCTATCGCAAGTCACTCTACAAACATTTTAGATATCTGATCAATACTCGATACTGACGAGGCTTCTTCGATCTATTTCATTGTACATAGAGACTATTGGCGTAATCACAATTTTCTTGGTACATCGATCGCCAAGAAAACACAGGAAAGATCCTGTGCATTATTATTATTATTATTATTATTATTATTATTATTATTATTATTTCCTTTGATTTCGATTGTATACACATTTCCTTCTAGGTCCCAACTAGACACTTAAGGTCAGAAATGGCTTCATGACATTTTCCACTGATCATTTTTGTAAAAAAAGAAAAGCAATCTAAGAACGCACATATTTTATATAGATAAATCGCATCGTAATATATGAGCTGTACTTGTGAGCACAATTTTATTATTATTATTATTATTATTATTATTATGAATACTATTATTATTATTATTATTAATACTATTATTATTATTATTATTAGTAGTAGTAGTAGTAGTAGTAGTAGTATTGTTTTCTTTGATTTTAGTTGTATATACTTTACGTTCTGTGTCCTAACTAGAGACTTAAGGTCAAAAATGGCTTCATGACATTTTTCACTAATCATTTCTTCTATTTAAAAAAAAATAATATCACGCACATTTTAAATCGATAAAGCTCATCGTAATGTATGAGCTCTACTTGTGGGCACAATTTTTCGTATTTTTTTAAGGCATGGGCGACCAGGAATCCCTTTAGTGTGTTTGTCGGAACGTTTTCCAATCAATCCTAGTGCTCCAACTACAACTGGAATTATTGATGTCCTCATATACCACATTTTTTAGATTTCCATTTCAAGATCTTTGTATTTTCGTAGTTCTTTGAAAATCTTCAAAGATAGATTACAATCTGGCGGGACTTCCATGTCAATAAGAAAGCGCATTCTGTTTTTGTGGTCTTTGATCACGATGTCTGGCCAATTAACTTTGATTGTTCAGTCTGTGTGTATTGCCCTTTGTATACTAATTTCGGCAATGTTTGATCTTCGTATTCGCAAAACTGGTGTGTCAAAACGTGGGTAATCTACTTGACATTGCTATTTTTGCATATACTTATGACCCGTTCGAAATGTTCATTGTTTTAAAAAGCGATGATTAGAAATCCAAACATATGAAAATCGATTTATACATTTTCTTTATTCTTGAGAACTGACAACAAAGATGTTATACGCTATTTATTAGATTGAATAAAAAAAAACTTGTTTTCATAGTTATTTATTGTACAGCGTAACCCGGATATAAGAGAGTCTCTTATATCCGGGTTTCTCTTATATACGGGTTTGGTCTATTTTCTTTAATTAAGTATGGGCTCTAATTTGGGACCAGAGAAAATCTCTCTTATATCCGGGTTTCTCTTATATCCGGGTTACACTGTATTGTACTTGGTTTACATATTTTGATAATTTGGTAATTTTTTTATAAATCTTTAAATAAAAACATTTCTTTTCAAATTTATTTCTTTATAAAATGGGAGATAATAAATAACGCATTGTATTTGATTCAGATATTTTTTTTTAATATTGTAAGTAAACATTGCCGCAGGAGCAAAATAACAATATGTATAATAAATAATAATAATGTGACTTTTTTTCCCTTGACACCGTAATAACGGTGTCAAGGAAAAAAGTCACCTTTTGACACACTGTTATTTACAGGCACTAAGGTTAAACATTGTCCTCATTTTCCTCCGAGTTCCGACCAGTGACCTAAGGTCAGAAATGGCGTCATGATAAACTTTTGAACAGCCTTATAAAAAATAAAAATAACTTTTAAACACACATTTTTGCATAGATAAAGCCTTTGTCAGGTGTGAGTGTTACTTGTGAGATCATTCTTTTTTTTATTTCTTTAAGGCATCAGCTCCAATGGATCCCTTCAATGACTATATCAGAACATTTTCCAAATTATCCGAGGGCTCCAATTACAATTGGAATTATTGATGTTTCCATTTGGAAAATTGTTTAGATTTTTTTTTCAAGACCTTTGTATTTTGATAGTTTTATTTTAAAGATCTTCAAAGATACATTAATATGGTAGGTATCGGCTGACTCTGAACTTAAAGAGACCAAAATTGTAGTCATCTGAGAAGCATACTCTCAGGAGTTTGTTCCACAAAGTAACAGTTCTGGAATAAAACTTGCTTTTTATCAAAGGAACACAAATGGAATAGGGAGGGTTTGCCACCGTTATGGCGGGTCCTAGCTGTGAAGGACTGGCACAAGAGTTCGATTTGGGCCGAAAGTGGAGTAAACTATTATCATTTTAGATGGGAGAAGACATCCGGTCCCGGGGATTCCAACCTTGCAGCAGCATCTCCCTCATTGCACTAAAAGAGGTGGGATTGGTATAATATCAACACCAGCGTAACAGCGGTCGCGATCACTAAACAAATTTTGTCCTTGGCCCATACGTTTGGGTACGGCGTTGGGCCCTTCGACGTGGTGTAATGGTTAGCAAGCTAGATCATTTACGACTGAATAGTGAGCTCGTTCCTCACTCGGTGCCCCATGTTTTCGGGCTTGTGCCACATGTAAGCAACGCTTAAATAATTACCATAGGTATGTGCATGGCACTCGTCGCATCCAAACGACCCTGTGTCACATCCGAACTTGGTGGGGAGGCCCGGTAAGTATACCTAGCTGTGAACGTCTGAACTGGTTGAATTAAGGAATGTAACTCGTCCGAAAATCTGCCACATAAAATAACGATGTAATACTGAAAGGCTGGCAAATTTCTGTCTGGGGAGGGAGATAGTTAACTAATTTTTTTTTATTTTGATTTGTTTCTTGTTTTTGTTTTTTAATTTCCATATATGCTTTATACAGGGTAACCCAAAAACGGGAACTTTTTAACAATCCAATAAAACCAAGAGTGTGGGAAGAAACATATTTTATTTATAGTAATTGAAACCTTAAAACATGCCATTTAAGAAACAATGATGAAATTTTCATTTTTTAAAAATTACGTCCTGTATATGGCGTCCTCCTGTACGAATGCATTCTTAAAATCTGCTGTGGAGATTCCTCATTGACTGCTGCAACATCTCAGCTGGGATACTGTTAATTTCATCTTGAATTCTAAATGGCGAAATGTTTACTTGCTCAAGGTCACTGTCTCGCAGTGTTGCCACTTGCTCATGTCTGGCAATACGCACTTCAAAAATTCCCGTTTTTTGGGTCACCCTATATTTCAGTGCTTTACGTTGCCTCAATGCTTCACTAACTTTTAAAAAAATAACGTTGGGTTTTGTAACGCCATTATTGATTAATTTTTAAAAATTAACATTTAATTAATTTTTCATTAAATTTTTTTAATTGTAAAATTTTTAGATAATAATTATATTGCAATTTTTTAACAAATAATTTCATTACTCAGTCTCTGACAACATTATTCAGTTTTGGTAACTATCGTAAACATTAAGTATTGATTTGTTTTCTGTTGTGTCAAAATAAACAAGAAATGTAATTTCTTTTTTCAGCTTTTAGTAAAACACTTTCAGAAATCATTTTTATATTTTCTAAGATTAGTTATCGTTAAATTGTGACTAAATTCTAATTCAGGATTTCAGTTTTTGTTCTGTTTTGTTTTTCTAATGTTCACTAAATACAAGGCCCAAGAGCCACTCAAGGTGGTTTTCTAAGAATAATTTAGATGTGGCACAAGGCTGAAAGCAAGGGGTACCCACTGAAGATCGAACTCACTACTCAGTCGTAATTGTTCTAGCGAGACAAGCTTGCTAAACCACTCCCGGGGGCTCCGATTTTCTAACCGAAGCTTAGATGTGACACAAGGTCAAAAATATGGGGTACCCAATGAGGATGGAACTCACTACTTAGTCGTAACCATTCTAACGAGAACAAGTTTGCTAACCATTACATCACGTCAAAGAGCCCAAGAGCTACTGAAGGTAGGGGATTACTGAAGATGGCGGTTGTATGAGCGCTCATATACCATTGATACCTACATGTAATAATAATAATAATACTGAAATTTCACATTAATATAAACGCTATATCTAGTGGCTACAGGTGTTATTTCCACCTGAAATTAATGTCATTCGGGCTTACGGCCATATCACGTTGAAACACCGGTTCCCGTACGATCCTCAAAGTTAAGCAATGTCGAGCCTGATCAGTAACTAAATGAGTGACCGCTTTCGAATACCAGGTGTTATAAGCTTGGGTTTTTTGGGTTGTGTAATGGATAATGGCTCGGAATTGTTAATTGGAGAGCCGAGTTCTAATTCCAGTTGCGTAACTACCCTTGGGAAAGGTATGAACACACCTCTTCACCCCCGCAAGTTATGGGTTACTTAATAAGACTCGTATCATTGAAACCATTATTAACTTAGATGTGGCACAAGGTCGGATATATGGAGCACTCGGTGAGGCTGGAATTCACTATTTGGTCGTAACTGAACTAGCGAGACAAGCTTGCTAACCTTTATATTACGTTGAATTGCTCTGCTCGCCAAGTGTGCAGAACACAATAAATAGAGAGAGATGTAATTATTTTCATACAGCTAAAAAAAATACCTTCTTTATGCTGAATTGACAAAAACTCTTTTTTGAATTTCCCTTATTCTAACCATCAAATCAAACCTGCAAGTACATCATGACTTAACGACTATTGAAAACGAGTCCACTTGAGTTCCATTCATCTTTTCTTTGCCTCTCCTATTGTCCGAGAATGCAAAGAGATCATTACTGATAAACTAATGCATCTTGTCACCACATCACAGGAAAGGTCACCTATCAGTCACGTCGATCACCACACAAAGAACTGATAGAAAAACAGTTTGTTCGTTTATAATTGACCAAATTCACCACATGAAGCAAGTAAACTTCATTTCACTCATGAGTTCCATTGCTGTGGCAGTTAGAAAGCGGTCTATTTCAGCCTAAAAATGTATGACTCCTCGTAAGAAAATAAAATGATGTAAGCCAATGACTGTCGTAAGATACAAAGGCTATAATCGGTATCATGTACATTCTTCTTCTTCGATGCGCCTTAGGATTACGGCCACACCACGTTGAAACACCGATTCCCGTACGATCATGGAAGATAAACAACGTCGAGCCTGGTCAGTTCCTAGATGGGTGACCGCTTGTGAATGACAGGTGCTGCAAGATTGGATGTGCGGGTGTTTTAATGGATAATGGCTCAAAATTGCAAATCGGAGAGCCGTGTTCCAATTCCAGTTGTGTTCGTTATATTCATTTACGCACAACTACCCTTGGGAAAGGTGTGAATCCGCCTCTACTTTCCCCGGCAATGGGTTAATTATCACTAAATTCTTATTATCTCCTCACCCCAAATTCTTACAATCTAAAAATATTTTCTGACTTTAAGTAACTTGCAAAATGTTAAGACTTAGAAAATGTGCTTTTCCATTCCAGAAAGTGGGTGATCATGGCCCTCCACAATTTCCTCTCCTTTGTTGCTCATAGTAACGTTTGGTCTCTTTAAAAATCCCTTTTTCATTTACTTCAACATGCTAAATAAGTTCCCATTTCGAATAAAAGATTATCTTTAAAAGTGTCAAAGCAAATCGAAAATGGCATATTGCTTCTATATCTGGGCTGGAGCTGTCCGGTCCGCAATTTCCAGCCGTGACAGAGTTCAAAATTGCTTATGCAATCCTTGTGGGCGATGGTTTATTTTCTACCCTACAGTCCCTATCCCACTCAACGTAGCAAAAATATCCCTACTCAATCGCTACTTGGCAGATATTCTGATTCTTTAGTATCTTCAGGTTTACAGCCAAGACCAGCCTGGTTAGGCCCACAAGATTAAAGCACTCTCATTATCTACGTATTACCTTGGTAAGAAGGGCGTTCCACGTTCCAGTTTCTTCCAAAGAATTGCTACTGTGGGGAAAAAAAGACTCCCAAGTGGATGCTTCCCCGAAGACAGAATTTTTAACTTTTTCAGGTCTAGCGTCAATCGTTATCTATCCACCATATCCTCTTAATATCCACTTCTTACTTCTTCCTCTTACGTTCATTCAGCAGTAACCCTCTACCTTGAGTGACTCTTAGGTTTTGCATTTGATGACCTTACTATGACGTCAGTTAATGTCGTCAAGGCTTTCTTCTTTTTCTTTTTTATCTTAGCAATCTCACAAAAGAAAATAGTATCAACGTCGTCAACGTATTTGTCCCGGTTTCACCAACAGGTGTAAGTTCGTGCAGTGGCCAAGTTTTCGGTGCCAGATTCCATAACTGACCCATTGTCAAAATGTCTGACGCTAAACAGTCTTGTGAAGTATAGTATATACTATGTTATACTGGACATCCATTTCAGCAATAATTATTTTATGTTGTCTGTTGGTCTTTCTGATTTTTTTTTTCAAGTCGGGAATGGAAAAATGTCAGTAACGTCCGGAAAGTATGCAGCCATTATCGATGATGTTGTAAACAATTAAAAGCAACCACAGCAGAGCACACACCCGTAGATTTTGTTCAAATAGAATTGAGTCGCCATGAGGCGAGTTTCTGTATATTTGCTACTGTTGCATCTGTTATTCATGATGACGGTCGTCTTCGAGTATAGAATCCAGAGGTTAGCAGTGAATATTTCGAAGACAGTAGGAAAGCGTTGTTCAGGTTAGCAGTGGATATTTTGGTAAAAGTAGCAGAGCATAGTTCGTCCTTCTGTTTCTCTTCGCCTGACAAGCTAGAACTGGACATTCGGGTAGAGTGAACAAAATGGCCGCCTTTATACACGACGGATTGAATATTCTACGTCTTCTGATTAGTTAAGCTTCTATTGGTGGACTATAAAGTGAGTCAAGGCATTTGGGCTAACTCACTAGTATATATACACAAAAAACTGCAACAGCATCCACAGTGATTATGGTTCAAGTATTTCTTGAAACATGGACATCCGTTCGCTAAAACTATTCGAGGGATTAAAAAAAATCTTCATGTAGGGATAAAAATTCAATGAGCGAAACGTAGATAATGTTACGCTACTGACCAGGAATCTGTGGAAGTCTATCTACATTCAAGTTGAACATCCGGAAATGTTGAATATGTGTCGTCGGCAATCAAAGAAAAGCGGCAATCGACTAAGAATTCTGGGGGTTCCACGGACTATCCCGGAAATGTCCAGCAATATTGAATATCTCTCCACTCGTCTCCTTAGCCCCCGTGCTGTGATTTTTCTTCATGCACTATATCACCAATACCTGTAATGTGCCCTCAGTCTGATTTGGCTTTTCCTGAAGCTAAAATTGCAGTTGAAACAGATTTTAGACGAGATTAATGAGAACGTGATGAGGCAGCTGATGACGAGTACTTTGCAAATTGACTTTAAAAATCATAGCGACGTTAGGATGAGTATGTGAGTTCTCCAGAAGAGTATTTTGAAAGAACTCAGGCGCCAATACCCTAGCTATTTTACATATTTCTTAATAACAAATGGTTGTATAATTTATGGACAGACCTCTAACATACTGTTTCCCCAAATCTTGATTATTTCAATATATTCAGATGTTGAAAATGTTTTTATTTGAACATCTTACTCGGTTTGTAGCTTACGTTATACTACAGGGAGAGTGAACACATTAGATGAATTAAAAAAAAATCTTCCGTTATGCCAAGAGGGTTAATTCTAAATTTATTATTCAATATGCAAAGTGTAAAGGAAAACGAATATTTACTTCGCCATTATATTTGCAAGCTTCAAAATTGCTATATTTATGGTCAAAATACTTTCGAAGAGCAACTGAAATGCAGAAGGATAGACTACATCGTTTGATAAGGTAAGGAACAAAAATCTATTTGGACTAATAGAGAAACTTGAATTATTTAAAATGTTAGGGTGGTCAACATCATACCCCCTCTCCACGGTGATCCAGTCGATATTCATTGGGTTTCGACTTGTGTATCTTCCGTTAGCTACAATTTTTTCGTCTTCCTGACAACACACTATGCGACTCCTCTTGGCAATTTATTGTCCAATCCCGGATGACTTCCGGTTCATCAGCAGTGTGCGCGCTTCCATTAAAAAGGAAGCAAACACAGCTACAGTTTCTATCTGGTAAGAAACATGGCGGCGTGCTCGAATAATTATATAATTAGACAGATAATTATCTAATCATTTATAATTGTTGCGAGTGTATGATTACTACTTAATTTACAATCTTTCCACCTGTTCACCTATAATAGGGAAAATCCTACCTCAGTATGGTAAATGGTAGCTTTCGGGGGTTAACATTCAAGATAATAACAAACAATAAAGGAATTAATAACAAATGTAATTTTCAATTTATTATATTACTATCATCATCATCATCATCATCATTTCACCCCATGCAAGGCAACAGAATGCATGGGAGCCACTGAATGTTAGAGAATGAGAGCAAAAAACGACGGGAGAACGATAAAAGAACAAGAATTAAGAAGACAAGATAACGATTGACGTTGCATTTAAATTTTGACTGGGAAACAAGAAGCCGGAAGAGAGTTCCACAAGTGAGAAGTGCGATATAAGAAACTGTTAGCATAGAAATTAAGGTTACATCTGGCAGCCATTTCAACTATAAAATGATGAGATCTTGCCGCCAAACTGGTATTGCGCTTAAATACATTAAGTCTCGATACCATAGCGGAAAGTTCATCCGATCAATTATCATGAAAGAATTTATAGAAAAGGATAGTGAAGCTATGATAACGTTCAATTAAATAAAATATATTTTGGAGGCAAATATTAAAAGATAGAGTCTAAATATTAAAGAAAGTCTGCAGAAGAATTAAACAGGAAATAGGACAGGACACTGGAACAAGGAATGCAATGTATAAACTCAGAATGATATAAAAAAAAAAAGCAATACAAAACCGAAAGAATGTATACCTATTTTAATTGCTGGGAAAACTTTGAAATGTTAAACTGGTATTTTCCTTTCTCTGTCCGTCGAAACTGGTAATAAACCAATCATTTATAATTTTTGTGAGTGTATGATTATTACTTGATTTACAATCATTCCACCTGTTCACCTATAATGGGGATGATCCTAGCTCAGTAAATTAAATAGTAATTTTCAATAAACTAATTTAGAATAACTGTTTATATCATGAGTAAAGTTAAACGTCAAAGATTTCATACAGTGTTTATCTATAAACTGACACAGAAAGTGTAACGAAACAGTAACCACGACTATATATTAGCACTGGGTACATTTAACCCCAATGTCGGTTTACCAAATGGTAGGGTGGCCTGTTACTTTCTCCGTCCGCCAAAACATTTCCTAAAATAAATCTATTGGATGCTTTAGTACACATCATCAGTGATGTTTCTAGTTGGTGTTCATTAGGGGTTTCGGGTATTTCAACATCATATCCCGCTCTCCACGGTGACCCAACCAATACCAATCGGATATAGACTTGCGTATCTTCCATTAGCTACAAATTTTTTCGATATTCCTGACTACACACTATGCGACTCCTCTTGGCAATTCATTGTCCATTCCCGGATGACTTCCGGTTAAGAAGGAAGTAAACGCATCCACAATTTCTAATAATAATAATGTTTAAAATAAACGAAGTGCCTACAAATTCATAGAGGGTAGCCGAAAAAGATACGGTATTATCTATAAATAACTCAAAATAATCTATTAAATTGATTTTCTTAAAACTGAATCGAATTATTTGAAATAAAATTGAAAATATTCAGATGTTTCTCTCTTATTTAGCTCTATGTAGCGATGTCCAGAGTAGGAATTTCAAGCGGGCTTAGCATAATGACAAAAATCATTTAGAAAATCGATGTCTTGCTAAAAATGTTTATTTAGAAATGTTAACGTTAAAGTGAACTTCTATGGAAAATTACTGTTCTCTGTCTGTAGTGAGTCAATCATGGAGTAATTCAAAATAACTTTATATCATGAGTAAAGTTAAACGTCAAAAATTGAATGCAGTGTTTATCTATATACATTGATACAGCAAATGTAAAGAAACACTAACCACGACTATATATTAGCACTGGGTATATTTAACCCCAATGTCGGTTTATCAAATGAAGGGTGGCCTGTTACTTTCTCTGTCCGTCGAAACATTTGGTAAAATACATCTATTAGATTCTTTATTAGGTTTCTAGCCGAGATTAATTAGGGATTTCGGGTGTTTCAACATCATATCCCCCTCTCCACGGTGACCCAACCAATACTAATCGGATATAGACTTGTGTATCTTCCGTTAGCTACAATTTTTTCGATATTCCTGATTACACACTATGCGACAGCTTTTGACAATTTATTGTCTAATCCCGGATGACTTTCAGTTTACCAGCAATGTGCGTTGTTCCATAAAAAAAGGAGACAAACGCAGCCACAATTTCTATCTGTTAACGAGCATGGCGGCGTGCTCGGATAATTATATAATTAGACAGATAATTATCTAATCATTTATAATTGTTGTGAGTGTATGATTACTACTTAATTTACAATTTTTCCACCTGTTCACCTATAATAGGGAAAATCCTACCTCAGTAGGCTAAATGGTAGGTTTCAGTAAAGAAATGAATAACAAATGTCAGTTTTAATTAATTTACTATAACACTCAATAAAATAAAATATATGTTTGTGACAAATATTAAAAGATAGTCTATTATTAGTGAGCGCGCTGCAGAATTAAACGTGAAACAGGACAAGACACTGGAACAAGGAATGCGATATTTATGCTCAAATTGATGTCAGAAAGTGCAATACAAATACGAAAGAATATATACCAAAGTTTTATAAATGATGCAAAAGCGTTTGATGAAGTATGTCACAAAGAACTACACGAACTGTTAGGTAAGCTTGATATATTTGGGAAAGATATTTGAATAATCCAGAACTTATAGTTTAAGTAGACCACCGAGAGTAGTCAGTGAGTTTTTCAGGGTTGTGGAACTCAAGTGGACATTATACATAAAATCAGAAAAAGAGTTGAAATATCTGAGAAAAGGAAAGAAGTCCTGGAAAATTTGACACTCACAGGACATTTTTAAGACGAGAATGACAGAAGAAACCGCCATAATCCTAATGACCTGGTGTAAATGGATGACAGAACAAGGAGTGTGAGAGGGAGCTGGGCACTTCATATATGCTAAAAATGCTTTCATTCCATTTTACACACACACACACACACACACACACACATATATATATATATATATATATATATATATATATATATATATATATATATATATATATATATACACTTTATGATAAACATTACGCTACGATATTTTCAAGTGTTGGCAAAATAAAGAAGACGATTTTACAACGTGTGAAATGAAAAACGGCCTCGAGAAACGAATTTGGCAAAAGAACTTAGGGACTTTTGGCAACAAGAGCATACGTCTTCTGTGGAAATGCTTTCTTTGACATTTTGCAGGTTTGAAGCTTCCATGAAGTACAAATGGAAGTCAGAAATCCAAGATTGTATATATTTAATTCTCCTAGCAAAACTTGGCGCGGGGTAAAGGTTTTTAGATAATATCATGAGACAGAAGGCCAGTTGCCTATCATGGAATCTGACATGAAATGTCACAACGTAATAGTTGATATAAAGCAAGGATGCGGCTTGTTTATATATTAATAGGAGCAATTCATATGGTCACGTGACAGAGTGGTTAGAATATTCGCTTTCCTGGGTTCGAATGTCACCAATGGTCGATTTGTCCGGAAGGTGACTTCTTGATGTTATCGGAGTGGAAAGTACTTTTGGAAAGTACCCGAAAAGAATAAACCGGTTGACTCAAGCCTTATGAGTGAAACTGGGTAGACGGAACAATTTGGGAGCCGTTGATGGTTGTGCAAGCACGAAGTCACAAGTCATCGTGACCGAGGGTTTGAGCGTGTTGGCCTTGTTCAGGCTGCTGATCACGCTCTCTCCCAGATATTGAGACTATGGTCCGCTCTCCCAGAAACTAACTGTAACTGTCCGCTCAGCATAGTTGCAGTATGAACCACAGGTAGGTTCTGTGGGTGTTGAACAAACACAAATGTGCCTGAGCTGGCGTCTATAACGAGATCGGTTCGCCACCCTAGTATCTAGGCATCTTCAGATTCGAGCGGCCTGCCATTATCATGGGAGAAAACAATTATCTATCTATCTATCTATCTATCTATATATATATATATATATATATATATATATATATATATATATAAGAAAAATATACGGAAAAAAACAAACAAAATCCTAATATGCAATTATGCTGTTTTAATGTTAATATAATGTCAACGTCGGACGTTTCGGTCTAATAGACCATCTTCAGGACATATTCATAAAACATAATTAACATTAGACTATATTTAATTCAACATGAAAAAAGACGATGGGCATTTTTAAGACTAATCCAAAACAGATAACTGAATTTTTTAATGCTCGACAAACTGTTTCAATTTTAGATCAAAATAAAATTTTTCGTTTTTCATTCAAAATACTCTATTTTAGGAATACATTTTGACAACATCACCCACGTCACGCCGACGTGATCATATTGAAACAGAACGCTGATCTTGAAAAATTTCAGTTGTCTGTTTTGAGTAGTCTTACTCTTATGTCCATCGTCTTTTCATGTTGAATTAAATATAGTCTAATGTTAATTATGTTTTATGAATATGTTCTGAAGATGGTCTACTAGACCGAAACGTCCGACGTTGACATTATATTAACATTAAAACAGCATAATTGCATATTAGGATTATTGTTTGTTTTTTCCGTATATTTTTCTTCATACTGTCGGATCTATATCCATATATTTGCTCATATATATATATATATATATATACCAGAACAATGTTAGGGAAATTAATGACAAAGTAATAAAAAAAATAAATGCTACTTTAATTGTAAGAAAAAGCAATTTACTAAAAGGAAAGTGTGTAAAAAGTGCTTTAATCTGAAGATCCTGCACAATAAATTTGCGTTCAGATTCTTGCAAGATTTCACCATTCTTGACAGACCTTCCATTATCACAATGTGGTATACTTAATAAGAAAAGCGATAAAAAAAGAAACTAATTAAAATTAGCTTAACTATATTCCCAAATACATATTTAAAAAAAAAAAAAAAAAATTTTAATTTTAAATATTTAAAATTTCTGGTTACCCTCTTTGTGCGCATGTGTAGTTAAATCAGCGAAAACATGAAGTCCTGACAGATGAAACACGTCACACCGAAAAAAAAAAGCTCCACGTCGCCATTAATTAAATTTTCCTTGTCTATCATATTCATTAATATATGTGTTGTGGATTCCGAGATGAAATCCGGTCTCAAATGAATGACAAACGCAGGAATTAAATATAACAAATAAATGTATTGACGTAATAATACAATTGGTAATACGGTTAGTAGATCCAGAAATGCGGTTAGTACCAATAATTATATACAGTCTGGGAAGTTCAGTATCGAAATATGACTTCCTTCTGAGTCTACGTGCTCGCAACTGTGACTCCTACAAAGCGGTTACTTCACACTCGACTCTCTCACTCTCTCACTTCCGGGTATTCACCGGCAGCAGTACAAGTACACACTGGGCGAGTCCACTTGTATAAAAATGGGTGGACCCTTAACAATATGTTATCATATTATTATATTTAGGAATGAGTAATTTTTAGTATATATTAAGTGTAAGAAAAAGTCTCCAGAAAATCCGGGATATCAACTGAGCATTATCCTAGACTTTATGAGTAGGAGATAACGGTTTATTTATTTTCGGGTGCTGAATTTCTTATTTGTTTAGTTTAAAGCTTTTATGTTAGATTCTCTGTCCTGCATATAGTGTATATTGCATTTTTCGTGATGGTATTTTACAAGGTTTTCTTTTCTAGTTTTCAGTTTTTAAGTAATGCAGTAAGATGTTGTTTTCGTGTCTGCAGTAGATGAATTAATAATGTCAACAATAAATAATAAAGTAATCAATGGTAAATCAATAAAATAAACAAAAAATCTAAATAAGCTAATTAAGCTAATTAAGTAACAGATTAACAAACTACGAATGCACACAAAATGTAATAATAATCGACAGCAAATAATTAATCAATAATGAATAATGAGTGAAATGGCGTGAAGATTTCAATCAAGTGTGCATACACTGTTACTAGTTGGTGTTGACCTCAGTGTACATATGTTTATATACTCTGTATCTCTGATATTGACCACTACTAACCATAAATATTGCATACCATAAAATTCTATTTTAGTATATATGTGTGTGTACGTGTATGTGTGTGTGTGTGTGTGTGTGTGTGTGTGTGTGTGTGTTTTTCTGTGTGAATAAAGACAAAAGGAAAACTTATATTTGCTGACACATTTCATCATCTGAAGGACCTTATTAAGGCCTTTGCCTTGATAAAGTCCTTCAGAGGACGAAACGCGTCGGCTAATATAAGTTTGCCTTTTGTCTTTATTCATATTGTCCTTTAAAGATATACCCTATTTGAAATTTTTACATATATATATATGTAAAAAATTATATATATATATATATATATATATATATATATATATATATATATATATATATATATAAAAAACCATGTTTCGTCGAATATGACAGACAAGAAAAATTTAATTATTTTTTTTTTATTTAGTTTTTCCAGCATTCTTATATTTTTCTGTTTGGTTGACAACACAAAATTTCTATATAAATCAAATTACCGAACACATATCGCTATGAGAGAGGCCCTCTACATAAAACATCTCGCTACCATTATCAATCTCACCTTATTCAACAGTGGTAATGGGGCGTTGAAAGATTAATAAGAAAATAGAAAGACCCTAACTTGAATTCAAGCCGCGCAACTAGGAATAAGCACTCCAGAACAACAGAAAAAAGACATCTTATACAGTTAAACATGGAGAGAAATTAACAACACCCCAAAACATACCCTCTTGAAAATGGTTAGTTAAAGAAGTGGTCGAAATCGCTAGGGATAATACGGACAGTTTTTCTGCGCTCCATTACCTCATCAAAACGGTTAAATGTAAAAATGATGGAAAAATTAAATAGAAAGATTAATTAAATTTTCCTTGTCTGTCATATTCAATTAAATATGTTTAAAAGAAAGTTTGCTGCCCACATATATATATATATATATATATATATATATATATATATATATATATATTTCCATGGGGACTATTATCTTCATCTTTATTGTTTCTATCACAACGTTTCGGACGTTGTTCCCTGCAACCTTCATATAATGTACGTCCATCTGAATATCAAACTGAAGCTTTTATTTAATGTACAGTTGTAGATTTTTGTTCCAGTTCCACTGTCCATCTCTGAAGATATCTTGTTTAGATGTTGTTTTAGTACTTCTCAGTTATTGCTCGCTCCTTTTCCAGGGACTCTAAGCACATACTGCCTGGGTCAGGGATCGAACTCCCAATTGCTTTATTAACAAATTCAACAAAACTTTAATCTACCAGGCTAATGTCCTGAAGAGAACAGCGGCTGAAACGTGATAACAATAACAAGGATGAGGACAATAGTCCGCTTGTAAACAATGTAAATAAGGAAAACTCCTCATCCCAAAAAAAATCAAATCGTAAAAAAATCATATATATATATATATATATATATATATATATATATATATATATATAAAATATAAAATGAACATAGAAGTCAACACTTAGAGGCGACAGTCTGTTTCATGCTATATGCAATCGTCAGGCCACCTTATATATATATATATATATATATATATATATATATATATTAAGAAATGGACAAAGTCCGACAATTTATTTATTAAAGACATTTTTATGTTTAACGTTCTTTTTTTTATAGATACAAGTATTTAATAAAATGTCTTTAATAAATAAATTGTCGGACTTTGTCCATTTCTTAATATATGACGTCATTTGTTTACATTTGATACGCCAGAGCAGTTATGAATGTACGAGATTCATGGAAGATTGAAGTTTATAAGCAGTAAATTAGACCTTGTCTACCGAACGCTCTTTTGTGGCTGGTCGGTAAGGCACGTCAGCGTAAATGACGGTTCCGTATAGGATGCAGGTTCGAATCCTGTCAAAGGACGAATATTTTCTATGAAAATTTCTCGGACATTCAGGCCGGTAAATGTTATTTAATACTGTTTATTATAAACAGAGCATTTACTTAAATACTTGTATCTATAAAAAAAAGAAAGTTAAACACAAAAATGTCTTTAATATATATCTATATATAAATTCCTAGTTTTAGTCGACACGAATTAGATAAAAAAAATATTGAACAAATCTTAAATTTAGATACAAAAAATTCTTAAATATCAGTGTGTATTATACATTTTTTCAAAAATTTCTTAGCCTAGTTACATGTTCGTATATCGGAGAGCCGAGTTGAAATTCCATTCGAATCCATTACATTCACTTACGTGCTAATACGCTTGGGAAAGGTATGAATCCTCTTCTTCTCCCCCAGCTATGGGTAAATAGCGCGACAGACCGTGATCTATAGCCTTGAATGGCAGCTGGCCTACCGCAGAAAGAAATGGCAACCTCCTGCTGGAAAAATCTGCCTCGTCAGTCATTTATCGAAAGATACATGATCGCCTAAACGTGTATCACGCATGGCAAATAACTGACTGATTATACATATGTGCACATTATACATAAATACTTACCTGGCTTATGTCAGAGGGTATCCCCCAGACGAGGCTCTGCCGAACTCTGTTTTTACGTGGAGAATTTTTGCCCGAGCCTACGGGCTCGGATATGCCACTTTAAACTCGGCCTTGTGCCACATCTTGCTGCGTGGGGCAGCGAGCAAATAATTATACACAAATAATTACAGTATGACGGACGTTATCTTTAATTCCTTTATTCGATCACGTGTTAATGAGTCGTGTGCTCAGAACTGATTTCCGATTTTGTGATATAATCAAATAATATCGTCACATAATCATCATTTCAATTGGGAAGTCCTATTTCTCTCTCTCTCTCTCTCTCTCTCTCTCTCTCTCTCTCACACACACACACACACACACACACACACACAGAGAAAGGCATACACACATTCACACATAGACACACACACACACCGTCTCTATATTTCTCTCTTCCACACTCTGTCTTTACCTCTTTATGAAACTCTCCCCCCTCTCTCTCTCTCTCTCTCTCTCTCTCTGCTTGTAACTCCTTCTTTATCGCTCACACTTTCTCTTTCTATTTCCAACTCTTTTTTTTCTCTCGCTCAGGCTTTCTCTCTTCTCACTGTATCTTTCTTTCGCTCTAAATCTCTCTTTCTCTCTCTCTCACTCTTTATTTCTCTTCCACTTACTCTCTGCCAATATTTTTTCTCTATCTCTCTCTACCTACCTTTGTTTCCCTCCCTCTGTTTTATTTTTGTCTTTCTGTCTCTGTGTAGCTTTGTCTGCATCACTCTGCCACTCACTCTCTTTCTATGTCTCTTTTTCTTCAGTCTTCAAATTCTCATTTAACAGTTGAATACAATCTAAAACTCTCCATAATATCAAAATGTCCGATGTTTTTTGTTTCTTTCTTTCTTTCTTTCTTTCTTTCTTTCTTTCTTTCTTTCTTTCTTTCTTCTTCCTCTTCTTTCTTACATTTTACAAACCCTTTCTCAATACTTTTACGCCTTTGTGCTCATCGATCGACGATATGAAAAAAAAAGAAATGTAAAAATCCATAGTAATTTTTTCGCTTAGTTTTGTCTTTTCTTTTAATAAAATATTTTTCACTGGGATCTCCTTAAAATGTTTAAGGCGTTTCTTTTTCCTTTCCGTTATACGTTGACTGAATGACTCTCTCTCTCTCTCTCTCTCTCTCTCTCTCTCTCTCTCTCTCTCTCTCTCTCTCTCTCCAAGGAAAATCGTTTCACATTCACGAGAAGAACAATTAATTTAATCTATTAAAGAACAAAAATATTCTTAGACACGCCTAAATCTAACCTTTTATACTTCTTCCTTTTGCGTAAATTAATAGACTTCTACTATCTCTCTCTCTCTCTCTCTCTCTTTCGATAAACTTCCTCTGATATTATCTTCCTCCAAATTTTCTTCTTCTGTCTACAATATTTATTTTTCTCTTTCTCTAACTATCCCGATTTATATCGCATCCAGTATATTCCTCTGTTTGTCTTCCGCTCCTCCCCCACCCCCAATGTTTTTTTATGCATGTTTGTTTCTTCTTATATATCTATATATATGAACGGCAAATTCTGTCTGTCCGTCCGCGTGTCTGAAACCCCTCTAACTCGGCACACACTTGCTCTACATAGACATATTAGACTTTTTTGGAATTAGGATGATCCCGAGATTAAAAATCTGCCCTTAATCTAATGCTTAAACACGCAGCATTGGGATTTGTATCCGGATGACTAGGAAACAGTTAAAAATTCAACGAATTCTATACTAAAACCATTACTACGCAAAAAAAAAAGAATTGCGTACAAAATATTTAGATTTCGGCATTAAATAACCCATAGAGGTGTTGATATGCCGCTAAACAAAAACAACCAACCAAAAGACGTCCACTTTGAGTTTCCTTCCAGCCCTGGATTAGGTGAATTCTAGTATTAACAAATTAATTCTATATTAGGGCTACAGCCGTAGAGCAATATTTTGTGGCTGAGACTAAAATACAGAGAGAATAAAATCTGGGCGCGTTGAGTTACTAAGAGGAATTAACTGAAATTGAGATATCCAAAGGCATGGCACGTGGAATTAGTACAATATACCCCGTAGACTAAATAAAAGATTCGGTTCGAAATTCCAACAAATATCACCTGACGGAGGCCAGAGCGTACAACAGCTGAAACGTCGGGAATATGCATACACACACAGAGTGGGATGGGTAAATTGTCGCCATTTTATAATTTTAATTTCGCACATGCGCGTTGTTTTTTTGTTTTTTTCGGTGGTGGGGGGTCTCGACTGCACAGTATATTTTGTTTCCTCTGCTGTGGCCAGGTATTGAACTCACAACTCTTTTGGAACACTCAACCAACACTTTTATCCACTGGGCCAAAGAGTTCTGATTTCGAAACCTAGCCACTACAGAGGGAACAAAAACTTGAGAGTTGAGTTACTAAGGGGAATTAACTGAAACTGAGATATCCAAAGGCATGTAACGTGGAATTAGTACAAACCCCGTGGACTAAATAAAGGTTTCGGTTCGAAATTCCAACAAATATCACCTGACGAAAGCCGGGGCGTACAACGACCGAAACGTCGTTAATAAGGCAATAACGATGAGGACAACAGTCCGAACAATATAAATAGTGTAAATCAGAATTTTCCTCTGATTAGCTGACACCTCAGGGTTAGAGAGCTCAGTATGTCTTGTTATTAACCCATAACTGTTGGAGAGATTGATTCATGCTTTTCCCAAGAGTGAAAGTGATCGTAACGAAATCGGACGTAATTCGAACTCGACCCGCCGAATCATTTCTCCGGATTGCTAGCCAGATTAGACATTCATTTGACACTTTGTGCGACTAGTACATGTTTCAAGTCATTGCACAGAATGATACTAAGTCTCGAAAACTACTACTATCGAGATGAATCATCACCTGGTGCTCAGTTAAAATGACCCTCTGCCAGACTAAACTCAACTTAAGTAGATATGATTCCCCTCATTTTTTCTTCTACTCTTTTCTTTCTCGATAACTTATCACCCTCTTTTTCTGAAACACCATTTTCTCTCCCCCATCTCCGCCTCACTATCTCTCGCTAACTCTTTCTTTGTATTCCAATTTCTACCTCTCTTTGACTTTTCCCGCTTGTGGAACAATGCACCTTCCGTCAAGTCAAGAAATATAGTGCCCACGTTTCCATGTTGTTCGTGACAGCTTTCATTCTCTGCAGGTTATTCGAATCTGACCGCCTCCGATTGATTATCGATCATTTTTCCAATCTTTATAATTTGTGTTAACGTAATCCAATTATATTTTATTAAAGGAAAAATTATTTGTCAAGTCTTAATTATGATGGAGAGGAAGAATTATATTGCAATATATATATATATATATATATATATATATATATATATATATATATATTTAAAAGAGTGATGAAATTTTATTTATTAATCCGACAGATTTTATTACTTAAACGTTATTTTCAGTGCATACCCATATTTAAGTAAACGCCCCGTTTATTTATTAAACAGTATATTTATTTATTTTCGTCTACCGGCTTGAATATTCGGAAAATCTTAATAAAGAAAAATATGCATTTTCCGTCAGGATTCGAACATGCAACACGCTTGGCAGTGTTTGGTTATAAATAGCTAGCTTCTATAGAATATGCAAGCAGAAGACCACCACACCGGATACAGCGCCTCACCTGGGATCATAATGTCGCTAATTGAACCCTGGAGAGATGGTCAAGTGTGATCCAATTAGTCATGTTTCCAGTCTGAGGCTTTGATTGTAGCGAAGACCCCACGAGGCCATGGACTTTAATTGTCAAGAAGGCACTATAAAGGCCGGTGGTAGTTTCATAATGATGTACAGAGTCACATGTATCATGGGTTAGTTCCACAGGTTCACCTAAATAGTGTACTAACTGATGACCGTTATATTTCACTCGTTCGCGACTATTTGCACGCGTTTATAGACTGCAGGTAATGCAGAAGCCATGGTTTTTCCCGATCTTGTCTTGAAGCCAGAACATTGCGATCGATCGCTTCTCCATATCAAGTGTTAACCCTTTTATGTGTTAACACAAATCTTAGTTTGTAAACATTTTTCGATATTACTGTTGCTTTGCCTTGCATATGTTCTTTGCTTGCTTAATATTATTTTTTGACCTGTTCCTTTCTTTTCTTTCTCTTGTCACTTTTTATAGCAATCTTTGTCAATTCTGTTTGTTGGACTTCCTGCCAATTATATTTAACAATGGCCACTCACACTACAATATAATGCTTCAAACGTTACTTTTACTGGATACCCGTAGTGGAGTAGAATCTTCGTTTATTAACAGTATTTTATTTCATTTACTGGCTTACAAATAAAAATTCAGTTTGGCCTTTATAAATGACGCCATCTTGTGTAACTTGAAATTAACCAATAACAGTTACAAAAGTAGACAAAAAATAAAATCTTTGAAAACAAATGTAGCAACATTCGAATGTACTCGGGAAAATAAATAAAATAAAAAAAAAGAATTTTGGTAAATTTACCGATTATATAAAACAACTAATTCGGAAATTGTTAAAAGTTAATTTAGAAATGGATAAACAGTATATTATTAATCAACAAAACATGTTAGAAATAATTCTTGCTATCTAAATACACCTTATCATATCATATATATATATATATATATATATATTTGCGTGTGTGTGTTGTGAATTCTTATTAAGGGGATTATTCGGTCAACAATTTACATTAATCTAACATTAGACCCCAGCCACAAAAATAATATATATAATAATTTCTTATGTTAAATTGGGTCATGAAGCTGTTTAATAGATCCCGAGGGATTAAAATAACGTTTAAAGTACTGATTCCACGCACTTCTTCGTCAAAGGAATTTGATGTGTATTTTGGGGGAGAAATCTTTTAGTGTTAAAATTCAGTATGAAGAATTCTAAATGATAACACCTTAGATAGATAGATAGATAGATAGATAGATAGATAGATAGATAGATAGATAGAATTACTTTTAATGAGGTGCATAGGAAGAGAAACCAGCTATCTTCATTTACCCATTATAGGCATTAGTATATCCGTGATATACTAACACCTTAACACATGACGGATTCGAATAGCTGAAAAAAATGAATGCCAAATATGCATTATGCGCAAAATGATTTCATATACAGATATTCCATACAATAAATTTTATACAAATATTACTATACCTGTCACTGTTTGTCACGTAGTGAGAAACTATAACACATGTTGATAAAACAAGGAGTGTGAAAAGGAAAAAATCGAGATGTTCTTAATTGAAATATTTCTCGAAGGGAAACGGCTAGGTCGGTGGTAATTTTTATGTTCCATTTTGGGACTACGTGGTTTCCACACCTTCTTCTTAACGCCGCGGACAATCATGTCTATCTTCTTCGCGGTATCTACAAATCAACTGATGTTCGTCACACGACACGCGACTTTTAGCAACCGCCATACCACGTACACAGTGTAGACTTATCTTCATTTTCTTCATACTCCATTGATAAAATCTCAGACCGCTTCTTTCACAGAAATGTTCCTTTGTGGAACATACTCCCGTAAGGATGTTTCTTTAATCACTACGATCTCAACTGCTTCAAGTTTCGAGTCAGCCGTTATTTTTAATATTCTAATAATATGCACTTCTTAATTCTTTCCTTTACGCCCTTTCAACAACCTTATTCGGTAACACTCTACTTTGGCTATCTCTTGGACTTTGTATTGACTGAACAATCTTTAAAAAAACGCTGACAGGAGAGATGAGTTCAACCTCCATAAAATAAGAACCGTTTTGCCAGCCAGCAGCAGACCTCCAGGTCACCGCGACGAGGAATGAACCTTGTCTGTCACTTGTAGCAACCGTTCCGTCTTCATGTTGAAGCAGATGAATAAATCAGAATGATTTCTTCAACTGTTTTACGCCTTCGTAATTTTTCAACAACTGGGTCACTTTTCAATGAAGCCACTTTTTTTTTTTGCATCCAACCACAACGACCACCCGAAAAACAACATCTAATATCCAAACACGTGATAGTCCAAGGGGCAACGCATGTTTAAAAGAAAACAAAAAAATAAAGGACACATGCATTTAGAATCAGAATGAGTTATGTGTCCAGATAGAAAAAAGGCTTGGTGAATTTAGCACACACGTGACATATTGAAGGCAGAGGAAAGCAATGATCAACCGGCCGAATGAGTTTGAGTAAATAAATATCAGAATAGGGAGTGGGGTGAATAGTAAGTGTACAAACATTACTTAAAGCTACAAAGTATAGGAGGTTGTGAAGAGTCATTATCAACCAAGCCCTGAAGGGATACGACACAAAGAAAAGGAGAAGTCTAAAAAGGAACGCAATAACTTTAGAACGTAGCTAATAATAAAAAAAATTATGAATTATAGACGCAATAAATGCTTTTGTTTCTTCTGGCCATAAAACTGTTTTAATAAAGATTTCTTCATATTCGAAAAAGAAAACTTCGTTCGTTTATATATGGCCCTTTGATTAGTGCCGCCAGCTACTGACAATAATTTCTATTTAAGGTATTTGCTGATGTCATCGTTGAAAAACTCATAATAACGAGATAGCAAAAGCAGAATACAGGGTAGTAGCGGGAGGGGGACATGAAGGAATAACTATTGCAGCGAACTGACGGACATCGAAAAGAAAAAAATAGGAAGCTCGATCAGATGCCTTGTATGTTTCTATAAGGATACAATTTTCTATTGTCTGAATCGACCACTTCGGTTTTGTTCTTATTGCCTTCCCATGGCGTAAAGAAAAAAAAATACGATTTCTTTTCAGAAAAATATTGTCATTACGGTACGTCATGAATTGATGATCGCTTTTCGATGCGTCTTCGTCAACAGGAAAGAAAGCGCAAAAAAAAATGAAATAAAGAAAACGAGAAAGGAAAAAAGTTAGAGAAAAAGGAAAAGATGATAGAGAAGAAAAAAAAACAATAAATGAAAAAGAAAACGAGAGAAAGAAGAAAAAGTAAAAAAGAAAAAGTAAAAAGAAAAGTGAGATAACAGAAAAAGATGAAAATGAAAAAGAGAGAAAGAAGGAAAAGAAAAGAGAAAAGTGAGAGATGAGAAGAACAGATCGAAAAGAAAAAAGAGAGGGAGAAGAAAAAGAAAAAAATGAAAAGTGAGAAGAAAAAATAAAAAAGTGTGACGTAAGAGAAAAAGATGAAAAAGAGATGGGGAGAAAGACGAAAAAGAAAAAGGAAAAGTGAGATATAAGTGAAAAAGATGAAAAAGAAAAAAGAGAGAAAGACAAACAGTAAAAAGAAAAGTAAGAGATAAAGAAGAAAGCAGAAAAAGAAAAAAGGAAATTAAGAGAAAAAAGATGAAAAAGAAAAAGGGAAAAGAATGAAAAGAAAAAAGAAAAGTAAGAGTTACGAGAAAAAGATGAAAAAGTAAGACGGAGAAAAAGAAAAAGAAAAGTAAGGAATAAGAGAAAAAGATGAAAAAGGAAGAAAGAAGTAAAAGAAAAATAAGAGTTACGAGAAAAAGAAAATGAAAGAAAGAAAGAAAAGAAAAATGAAAAGTCAGAAGAAAAAGAAATGTTGACGTGAGAGAAAAAGGATGAAAAGGAAAAGCGAGAGAAAAAAAAGGGAAAAGAAGACTGTCGACTGTAATCGTGATCATCGAGTCAATGAAAACGATGTACTTCATCCGGGCTACATACGGTTTTGAATTCAGAGTCTTCCTTCTCCTAGACCGGTTGCCATCCAAGGCTATAGAACCTAGTCTGGCCTGATATTTTGCCATAGATTGGGGAAGAAGACTTGGATTTATACCTTTCACAACGGTATTAGCACGTAAATGAATATAATGAACTCAAGTGGAATTCGAAATCGGCTCTCGGATTCCTCAATCTGAGTCGCAATCCATTCCTCAAGAAGAAAAAATGAAAAGAAAAACGAAAAAGAAGAAAAAGAAAAACAGTAAAAGGAGACAAACAGAAAAAGAGGATCCAAAAAAAGAGAAAATGAAAAAAAAAGGAAGAAAATGGGAAAAGAAGTAAAACAGAAGCAAAAGGAAAGAAAGAAAGGAAGTCAAAAGAGAAAAGAATAGAAAAAAAGAGAAAAGAAGAAAAAGAAAAACGAAGTAAAATGAAAGGAAAGGAAAGGAAACTAAAAAAAAAAAAAAAAAAGAATTTTCAAAACCTGAAAGAGTGATGACGTCAGAAAAATACAACAATTTTAATCAATGATTTGCAAATCGTTCAACCGAAAAATAATCTATACATAATCTATAGGCCTATAACTTAGTCACAGTCTTATTATTTTACACACGTAAACACATTATTTTTTTTATTTTATTTTACAGTAAGGCCCGGGGGTTACTCGAGGTAGAAGGTTACGTTAACGGGTAGTTTAAATGCATAGGAAGGGTAGCTAATGGGTAACTCTAGACTTGAACAGGTTAAGATTGTAGTGATCGCGAAAACATCTTGGGAGTCTGTTCCACGAAGCAGCGGTTAGCGAGAAGAAGCGGTTTGAGTGGAACTTCTCGTCAATGGAATACGAAAGGAATATGGGTGGTTTGCTACAATGTAAGTGGACTGACGGGTCCTAGCCGTGAAAGATAGATATGGCGGAACCAAGAAATGTAGTTCGTCGTAGCACTTTCCATGGAATAAATATAGAACAGTGAGAGACTCGCCGCATTCCTCCTGTGAGAGAGAGGTTGAGTGGGGGGGGGGGAATAATTGTTCTCCCACATGAAATCTGAGACACTTTTGAACTCTATCATGACAGGAAAGTGAGGACTGGGCAGTTCCCACCCAAATATGTCAACAGTACTCAATCTTAGGCCTGATCTTGCTCTTATAAAGTAAAGGATAGCATGAAGTACAGGGAGCCGGTCGTTTTACCTGCATCTTTAGCAAGGGGTCGTATTCCACTTGAGATCGTCTGTTACTTTGAGGCCCGATATTCTCACAAGGCACAGTGCCTCCTTGAGATTGGCGGGGGGGGGGTAATCCGTTCATGGTTGGCGATGGATTTGACATGGTTTCAACATAAACATATTGTTATTATTTCTAAATTATCTTGTGCTGCTGCTGCTGCTTCTTCTTCTTCTTATTATTATTATTATTATCGCATCGCCCTTCAGAGCGTGAGCGATTATAGCTCTACACAATTTACTGTTATTTATAACTTTTTGTCGTTTTCTAATCTCTCTTAAAACTTGCTCTGACAGCCATTAAATCAAGCTCGCTAGTTATCAGTTGTTTTCCTCTATCCATTCTTGCCTTCAGTCTGTCCTGTGAGTATCAAATTTTCAAAGTCCTCTTTGCTCATTATATGCTCTAGAAATTTCAGCAGCCTCTTCCTGATGTTAAGTATAAGTTTCCATTTTGCTTCCATTTTCTCTAAAACTTCGTCGTTGTTCACATGTTCGGTCCATGGTATTCTCGACATCCTTCTGCAGAACAACATTTCAATTGCTTCAAGTCTTTTCTTCATCTGTGAGGAGATAGTCCAGCATTCACTGCCGTATAGAATGATTGATATTATATAATTTTTTTTTATCACGATCCCAGTCATGAATTGTGTAAACATCGTAGGGGCAGTGCACCTTAAGTAGCAGTGGGTGTGTCTAAGGCAGCGTTTCTCAACAGGTGAGCCCGGGGCGCACTAATGAAAGGTAGGTAGGTGCGCCACAAGTTATCAGAAGTGTAATTTAGGAATTATTTTTATATTTTAAAAACTCTTTATTTTTAAAAAGCTACACACACCGATTACATGGCTTCCATTTCTAAGTCAAGACTTTGTTATTTGATATTTTAAACTGGATGCTAAATTCCTTAATCCCCCCTAAAGAGTGTATAATCCTTTCCCTTTTGCCTTCCTCAAATCATCTGTCTCTCTAAAAAAAACAAAAATAACTGATTCTTCATAAATCTCTGTAAATGTTAATTCTGCCGCTAATCTTCTTTAGGAATGCTAAACCCAAATTTCATATTTTCAAATTTCAAGACTAATTTTTCCTTATTAAAATTTAAAGTGCACCCCAGAGTTTTAGTTATTCCACAAGTGCGCTCTGAAATCAAAACAAGTGTTGAGAAACACTGGCATAAGGCAAGATCAACGGTAAATATTACGGAGCCCATCCCTCTTCAGACTGGTTTTAAATTTCCAGTTGTCCTTTTCTAAGACTTATTGCTTTCCTAAGGCTAAAGAGCCCAGTCTACCCTTTTGTTTTTTTTTTTGTTTTTTTTTACTAAAGTTTGAATTCAAAGTTTTTTCTTCTACTAGACTGACTACCACCCAAGGAAAGAGGGTCTAGACTGCAGTACTATTTAACCCATAACCCGAGATAGATGAATTCGTGCCTTGTTCAGAGGTATTAAAGAGAAATGAACGAAAAAGACCCGATTAGAATTTGAACTCGGCACGCCGATTTCACTTTTCACGCCGACAAACGTTACGCAACCCTGGCATTATATTCTTTGTTATAAAGTGCTAAATTAACACTCAAGAAATAACTATGTATGTGCGACAGCGTATCTGCAAGTTTATTTGATGATGCAGAGTTAGGCTATAAATTTTGATTTTAAATTACCATTGTATAAACAAAATTATCTATAATTTACGATTTATAGATTTAATATTCACTACTAAATTGATAATGATTGGTTTGGTTTGGTTTGGTTTGATTTGGTTTGGTTTGATTTGGTTTGGTTTGGTTTGGTTTGATTTGGTTTGGTTTGGTTTGATTTGGTTTGGTTTGATTTGGTTTGGTTTGGTTTGATTTGGTTTGGTTTGGTTTGATTTGGTTTGGTTTGATTTGGTTTGGTTTGGTTTGGTTTACGGAATATCAACCTCAATGGGTTATTTAATGCCGACAAAATCTTTATTGGTGCTAAGATTTTGTTTTGTCAAAAATCTATTTCTGGTAATATTTTTCCTTCAAAATAGTATTGCTGGTAATATTTTTTTCAAAAAAGTATTGCTGGTAATATTTTTTCTCAAAAATGTATAGCTGGTAATATTTTTTTTAAAACATTGTTGATAATATTTATTTTTTAAAAACATTGTTGGTAATATTTTTCAAAAATGTATTGCCGGTAATATTTTTTTTCTCTTCCAAAATTTATTCCTGGTAATAATTTTTTACAAAGTATTTCTGGTATTAAATTTAAAACTATTTTTACACTTTCATAATGTTTTGATCCCAGTTTAGGTCCTAACTATTTGCCCATAGCTGGGACCCTAACAGGTGCTACCACCCTGGGTCAGGGTAGACCTGGGAACATCAGAAATTAAGAGGTGATTCCACGCTCCTCAAAACCTCCTGATCCGATGCCTTGCTGCTGGACGTAGTTTATCATCTTACCCAGGACGCGTATGTAGCTTATCGTCATACCCAAGACGTAAATTGATAATGAAAGTAATTCGGTCAGAAATATAAACGATTTTTCATCATTAAACTTTGAAGTTATTAATATGCTTTTGAATGCATTTTGTTATACTAACTTTCCTCTGGTGAAATGTACCTGCCAAAATTTGACCACATGGTCAAATATCAGAAGGACTTTCCATAATCTCTTTGGTGTTCTATACCCAAAAAGATTATGGAAAGGATATACATGATCAACGGTAAATATTACGGGCGAAATCGACTCAGTTGTTAGTCCATTCAAATGTGGCAACTGCGTGAATTACTTTTTCGATTGGAATTTCTGGTGAAACTAATTGAAAAATGATTGCGTTTTATAGAAATTCACTTTTTTGCCATAACTCGTTGAATTCCAAGTGAAAATTTTCAGCATATTACTTTCGCCATTAAAAAGAAAATGGACGAAAATAAAGGCATCTGTCTCCCATCGATTATTTTCATTTCATTTCCCATTATATTTTCTGCGCGGAAACATTTCCATGGGCAAGATGCTTTGCAAAAGGAGCATTGGACCAATATATATATATATATATATATATATATATATATATATATATATATATATATATATATATATATTGATAGATATGAAAGAATTAATGGAATTAGATAGATAGATAGATAGATAGATAGATAGATAGATAGATAGATAGATAGATAGATATGAAAGAATGAATGGAATCAGATAGATAGATAGATAGATAGATAGATAGATAGATAGATAGATAGATAGATATGAAAGAATGAATGGAATCAGATAGATAGATAGATAGATAGATAGATAGATAGATAGATAGATAGATAGATATGAAAGAATGAATGGAATCAGATAGATAGATAGATAGATATGAACGAATGAATGGAGATAGATAGATAGATAGATAGATAGATAGATAGATATGAAAGAATATATATATATAGATAGATAGATAGATAGATAGATAGATAGATAGATAGATCTTTCAAAACTTGGTCTATCTCTCTTTAAAAAAAAGTTATCATAATAATAGATAAATACATTATGGCCCGCTTTGAAGCTGAAACAGCACTTTCTCTCTGGTGCCTGAGGTCCTTGCTCGAATCCAGATTAAAAGAAAAGTTAGGGGATCTGAATATTGATTTTTCGAAGCAGTCAACTAAGCGCTTTTCTACTCGGAAGATAATCACTGAACTGCGCAGGAAAGAAAACATTTAGAATGACCAATTTTTTTTTTTCTGTCTGATTTTCTAAAATGAGGAGAGATTATAATACTTACAGCCTCATCTTTGTTGTTGTTATCACAACGTTTCATCCGTTGAGCCTTCCTGCATGGATGTGCGGGTGGTGTAATTGATCGCAGTTCGGGATGAGAAATCGGAGAGCCGAGTTCGAATTTCAGTCGGGTTTGTTATATTCACTTACTCCCAAATATCTTTGGGAAAAGTATTAATCCACCTCCGCTGCAAGCCATGACTTAAATAGTAGCACTTGTAACTATAAAAGTCAGTTATTCTCAAAATATTGTTAATGCAATATTCACTCGCAAAAAATAAAGAATTATTCTTACATTCAAAAAAATGTTTCGATTTTAAATAACCAACCAAGGGTTGATAAACCGTAAAAACCAAAACAGTCAATCAATTATAAGCCTGCTTGCTTTGTTCATATGTCTGTCGATCTGGGTAATCTTCAGCTTAGAGGATTAAAGCATTGGATAGTGTATTTGGTAGCACAATAATTGTGAGTTCAATCCTTGATCTGGGTTGTACAGATTGAGTGGAAAGTGATCTAGCCATCACTGAGCAGTACCCTAAAAAATAAAGAACAAAACGACGTTTCCTCAGGCATGGACGGCGGAACGAGAACAATCTATCCTCGTACATTAAATAAAATGTCAAGTTTGAAATCCCTTTAAGTTTACACGGATCGACAGATACCTGAAGAAGGCCGGGAGTCACATGGGCCGAAACGTTGTGATAATAACAAAGATGAAGGCATTTGAATAAAATAAGAGGAATCTGGAGCAGTGGATGAACATGCGGTTTCGGGTAAATGTTATTAAACATGCGAGTGAAATGTTAGCTTCTATTAAAATGGCTTATAGTGAACATACTATATAGAAATCGAACGTTTTTGATTGACACTGGCGATTAAATTAAGAGTAAGATGACATGTACAATACGCAAATAGTGAGCAGCGAAAAAACAGAACAGATGCAAATCTCTCTCTTAATCACCATAGAGATCCTTCCCTGCTCCCCCATTAGAATGTCTGATAGTAAACTTCTTGAGAGCAACTCTCTGCGCCTGCTCGGTCTCACGTTGACTGCTGACCTGAGATGGAACAAATACATTGCGTCCATTGCTTCGTCCACCGCGAGGAAAGTTGGCTCTCTGTGCCGCGCCAGGAAATTTTTCTCCCCGGAATCGATACTTCAAATATACAAATCAACCATTCGCCCTTGCATGGAGTATTGCTGCCATATATGGTCCAGTGCACCTTCTGTTTACCTCGGAGTTCTTGACAAGATCCAGAGACGGATATGTAATATAATTGGCCCTGATCTGGTATCTCATCTACAGTTGCTCTCTGACAGACGCGCCGTCGCCTCTCTCTGTCTTTTTTGCAAGTACTTTCATGGTAATTGCTCCGATGAGCTGCTTTCACTGTTTCCCAGACTTCATGAATTCAAGCGCCCTACGAGGCTGGCATCCCGCTCTCACCCTTTCACCGTAGAAACTTTTAAATATAGCCGGCTCTTCTACTCCAATAGCTTCATACCTCGCACCTCTCGCTTGTGGAACACCGTTCCCTATTACTGTTTCCCTGGGGGCTATAATCTCCAACTATTCAAATGTAATGTCAATCGACATCTCCAGTTACCTTGATCTACCAACTATCCTTCTCCTCATCCTTTCTTCTATCACTCCTATCTACTCTCGCTCCAAACCTTCTGCAACCCCCTGCATCCTAGTGGCTTCACGCCTTGCTCGGGGCGTAATGCTTAAAAAAAACGTGGACAGAGTGGAAATACTAGTGTGCTCAGATCGACTGATAGCAGAACTGAATATGAATAATGAAACAGTGTAGCAGATTATAATAGAGGATATGGAATTTAGAAAAAAAATGTATGCTTTAGGAGTTTGAAAATTCTTGGTTAAGAAAGCCATTACAAAATTGGACCATTTGCATTATTCTCCATATTTAGCCTCCCGTGATTTTTGGCTATTCCCAAAACTTGAAAGAATATCCTGACATTAAACAAGTGACTACTACATTATTCAGAGAAACTAGTCCCAAGAATATTTCCATTAATGGCACCATCGTCCCACGAAGTACACAGCTTCACAAGGGGAGTGCTTTGAAGGTGACCGTTGTTATGGAATGTTCCACTCTCCTATTGTGGACTGACTATATCAGTAATATATGTAGTGTGCACAGGACTTAACAGTGTCTGTCTATCAGCCTGACTGGCTTCGGGAAGTGTTAGTCGATTCCTTGTCTTTCAGTAGTGTATTCTCTTTTACAATAAACCTCTCTTTCTTTCATCTACGCCCGTGTTGTTGTTCCTTCCACTCGAGTACCACCTTTGTCTGTTTGTAACGTTTTAAGGATACAACGGTGGCAGAAGCTAATAGTAAGCCGGCGAGCAAACATTGCATTCAAAGGCCCATTCTGGGAATTAAATTATTGCACCCCGTATATCTAAAAGCTCCTCTAAGGTATTTAGTTTCATAGATAGATAGATAGATAGATAGATGTGAACAAAATAAGATAATGAACTGAATGAGATAGATAGATAGATAGATAGATAGATAGATAGATAGATAGATAGATAGATGATGAACAAAATAAGATAATGAACTGAATGAGATAGATAGATAGATAGATGTGAACAAAATAAGATAATGAACTGAATGAGATAGATAGATAGATAGATAGATAGATAGATAGATAGATAATGGACAAAATGAGATAGAGAGAGAAAGAGAGTGTGAATTTTCTCAGAATTATGCAATTGTATGTATTTTGTTTCGTGATCGCATACATGATTCGCAAATATTTTACGAGTAGAAATTAATCCTTTCATCACCGAATAGTTTTTCATCAGATTTGAATAACACAACAATATTAATTGGCCAAAGAATGACGTGTTTTTTTTTTCCTTTTGGTTTTATAAAGATAATAAAAATTCTAAATAACAAAGTCGTATTTAGAAAATTCAGACAGACAAGTATGGCTGGGTTTCCAGCCATCCCACACACACCCCGTGCAGTTCGAAATGAAACTAATTATTTATGAGACGAAACAATCGCGGATTTTACGACAGCAGGCAGAAAATCTTGAAGGAAAGAGATTTTTTTTAACTTCCTTTTCCTGAAGATCATTCTCTTTTTTTTTTCTTCATTTCAAGACGCTTTCAGGTGCTCTGTGTGAAAAAAAGTAAAATCATACAGACAATTTCCAAGCTGGTTTATAACCTGGGAAATGGTGTTGTAAAAATTCTTATTCGGGTTTGGGCATGCGTAAATCTATCTTTTGAAATATGGTAATAAGCATAAGAAGGAAAAACAGTTGCAAGCTATAATTCGCGAAATCTGAACTCGATTTATTCACGACAAATCACCGTGAAACCATATATGCATAACTTTACATTTAGGTAGTAGAAGAAATAACTGAATAAACGTATTTGTGTCGTGCCACTTCAGGACATTGGCTCTCCACAATCTACCGTCATTTGTAGCTCTTAATAATTTTTGTCTTTTTATCAAATTGAACCTGACCTGGCTTAGACGCAACTTCAGTCATGTCCTCACTGGCGTAACGTGGCTTCTGTCTGCCTTTTTCTACAAATATTTTTATGAAAATTGTTCTGATGAGCTTTCCTCATTGGGGTTTCATTTGTTTTCATGTTGTTATTTTTATCCCCCACCCCACCCGTAGACCAGTCTTCTCAACCTTTTTCAGCCCGTGGACCATTTTTTTCTTCAAAAAAAATTCAAATGGACCACTCCTACTTTTACTTTTAGGCTGTTCAATTTTTCACACTAAAATACTCAATGAATACCTGCGTAATTTCAAAATTTTCAAATATAATGGACGTCTGTGTAATTAAACAAAATTTTAATTCTTTAAAGTATGAATAATTTAGATACATTTTTGTGAAATAGCTACAATTTTTTTATGGCTACGAATTCTCTGTAGACCACTAGAAAGGCTATGCTGTACCTGGACCACGTTGAGAAACATTGCCGTAGACAAATTGTACATATGGGAACTAGTTAGAAATTCAAAGAGTCTCTGTGGCTGTAGCAAGAACCGTAAATAAGAATGTGTTGTTTTGGTGTAAGAAAGATAAGAGAGACTGAAGACCATTTTTTCTCTATCCTTCCTTCTTTTGGTCTTTTGCCACATTTTTGTATTATTAAATTGAATATTACTTTCCTCCTTGTCGTCTCGACTGCATGAATTTAAACGTGCTACTAGATTGGCAATTAGGTCTCACCGTTCTACTGTTGAACTACCTAGATGCAACCGTGTGTTCTACTCTAATAGTTTATTTTCTCATACTTCTCACCTGTGGAACTCCGATTACTTCCTTCACTGACGCCTATAATCTGCAAAGATTTAAATGCAATGCCAATCGCTATCTTCTGTCATCCTGAATCCTGTTCTTTTATTGTGCTTTCTCCTCACTTCCCGTCGCTAAAGTCTCCTTATTTTCTTTCACTCCTAGTAACCCCATGCGTCCTAGTTGCATTATCGCCTTATTTAGGGTGAAATTATTTTTTTTTAAATCTCTTCTTAACCTTGATCCGACGTCGATTTACTCGGGTTCGCTAGGTAGGTCATGCGTTCTTTTCTTCGCTCCCACTTGCCTTCAATCTGCCCTGTTACTATCAATTTTTCTAAGCCCTCCTTCCTCATAATATGCGCTAGAAATTTCAACTGTCTGTATAAGTGTTCTTTTTGTTTTCCTTTACCCTAAAACTTCGTCTTTGCTCACATGTTCGGTCCAGGTTATTCTCAGCATCCTTCTGTTGCTCCAAGCCACTTCATCATCAACTAAATAGACGCATGCTTAGAACTAGAGTTGCCAATCTAGCTCTTTTTCAGAACACATAGCTTCTATAAATCAGAACCTAATATTTTTATTTACTAAATGTACAGCCAATACGAGGCCCAAGAGCCAGTCAAAATAGGTCACGAAATAAGGAGGTAGTATGGCCGTAGGGCGGAGGAGGGGAAGTAAATACAGGTTATGACGATACGTACGATAGGTAACGATTGGCCTTAGGTTTGAAGTGGTTAAGATTCTAATGATCGGGGAAGCATCCTCTCGGGAGTCTTTTCCATAAGGTAGCGGTCTCTGGGAAGAATGTGGAAGACATGTAGCTAGTCAGGAGATTTTCCATGGAAATAGCGATAGAGTAGCAAGAGACTTGTGATGTTGTGTTGTAGGAGAGAGGTTGATGGATGGGAAATAATTCATCGCCTACAAGTCCGCATAAACACTTTTGAACTCTGTCAAGGCTGGAAAGTGAGGTTTGGTCAACTCTATTCTTGTTTTTAATTTAATCGTTGTCATCCCAAGCAAGGTAGTACAGCCACTAACACGCAAAGGGTTACTTGGTGTGGAGGAATTAGGAACAGAAACATTATTAATGAGTAGAAAGAGAAAAGAACATTCAGGGAGACAGTAAATAGCGATTGACATTGCATTTAAATTTTTGAAGATTAAATTTGGCTGGAAAACATGGAGCCAGAAGGGAGTGCCACAAGCGAGAAATGCGAGAAAATAAACTGTTAGCCTAGAAGTTATGGCTACATTTAGGTAGCTCAACTGTAAATTGATGAGATCTCGATGCCAGTCTAGTATTGCGCTTAAATTCATACTGTTTAGGTACCATTGCGAAGAGCTCTACTAACAATTACGATGAAAGTATTTATTAAAAAAAAAAGACACAGATAGGCAACCTTAGGGCGGTGGGCAATTGACTGAAGCTGATCTGCCAGATCAGGACCAATAATGTTGCTGATTCTTCTTAGGATCATATTAATTAGCTCCAGGTAAATAGCGGTGGCACTGTACAATATATGACAGCAATATTCTATACTCCATTTTGTCTCTGATCTGACTCTTGTAAAGATTGAGCATGGTAGTGGGAATCAAATACTTTATTCTTTTGTTCAGCTTGAGACCTGAGGTGAATTTAAGTCCCAAATGTAGTTCAATGTAAGTAACCTCATTGTGAGTGTAACCATTATTACCTATGTCTATACGATAACTAGTCCTGTGTATGCCGATAAACTACCTTCGACGGCAAAGCCTCTGATTGCGAGATTGGAGATTTTGAGAATTGTTTTTCCAATAGTATTCTATGTAAATGGATTAATCCGTTCCTGGTCCCAAGATTATTATTATTGTTATTGTCATCATCATCATCATTCGATTTCTGCTATGGACACACTACCTACCAAGTCTGCGGAAAGACCTAAGGCAGGTCGTGGTGTGTTGTTATAATACATTTCGGTGAAGTTGCTAGCGTTACATAGACAAAGTTCTCCTTAGTGTGTGTGCTGTACTTAATAAGACAATTTTCTGTATGTCTCTTAAGCTGGGGTTTCCAGGATTCTTTCAATGTGTTGTTTTGTTCCATTTTTTATAATTCCAAGTGCACCTATTACCACTGGTATTATTCTTGTTTTCAATTTCCACATTTTTTCTATTTCAATTTCCAGGTCTTTGTATTTTGATAGTTTTCAAATTCCTTGGTTGCTATGTTACAATCCGCTGGACAAGCCATATCAATTAGTAGGCAAGTTTTTCTTTCTGGTTTTTGACAATAATGTCCGGCCTATTTGCTTCAATTTTTCTGTCTGTGTGGATGGTATAATCCCATAGAATGGTGACATCTTCTATTTCTGTAACCGGCGCTGGCCGATGTTCATACCAGTGTTTGCTTACACATTTTCCAAAGTGTTTGCACATTGTCCAGTGTAAGTATTGCCCCACTCTATCGTGACGATTTTTATATTCATTTGGGGCAAGTATAGAACATCCTGAGATTAGATGGTCTATTGTTTCTTGGTATTTGTCACAGAACCTGCATTTTGGATCCACATTATTATGTATGATATTTGCCTGAAAATTCCTAGTGAAATAAATAATAGTAAAGTAAATAATATTTATTATTATTATTATTATTATTATTATTATTATTATTATTATTATTACTACTACTACTACTACTACTACTCTTTACAAACCAGCAAACTCATTTTAGCCTAAATAAAATAAAAAGTAAAAAAAAATCTTTCGATACACAGCCATGATACACCCTCATTGCTCCTGTTCATAAAGTGAGATGCACTATAGGTCAGCCCCTAATAGACGTACCCAAATTATTATTATTATTATTATTATTATTATTATTATTATTCATGGTATCATCTTGCCAGAGAGTAAGTGCCTAATAACCAAGTTCCCTCCAATGTCTATGAGTTTTTTACTCACCGTAGGAAAGTTATCTATGTACATTTGGGACGTTTCGTTTAGATAGAGAGGGTTTTGCGTATGGTATGTGTGCATTTCCACACAAAGTAATGTTAGGTAGCTCCGAGGTGCTGGTGTGTCAAGAGATTTTACTCACATGATATTCAGTACCCTGCTTTAAGATACCCAATGACCCAATCACAACAGGGTCAATCGTAATTTTAAGTTTCCACATTTTTGTTACTTCGATTTGCATGGCCTTATAATTTGACAGTTTTTTAAATTCTTTTTAGAAACATCGGAATTCTGCGGGCAAGTCATTTCAATGAGTTGGCAGGTTCCTTTTTAGAAATCTCTTATGACGATGCCTGGTCTATTTGCATTAATATTATTATTATTATTAGTAGTAGTAGTAGTAGTAGTACTCTTTATGGTGGGTTTCTAGACGTAGCTTACATTTGGCACAAAGCAAAAAGTATGGGGCACCCAGTGAGGATCGAACTAACTATTCCCTATTAATTGATCTAGCAAAACAAGCTTGCTACCCATTACACTACGTCGAAATGCCCAATTACTGTTCTTTATGACTTAGCAATTAACCTCTTTCGTATAGAGTAAATATTTGCATCAAGAAGACAGGAGATTGGCGATTGACAGTTAACTTCTTTCGTATAAAGTAAATAATATTTGTTTCTAGATTATGTTTGATCTCATTTGGCTTAAAAATCCCTGAAGACATGATCATATTCAAATAATCGCAATTACACCTGTTGAGTGAGTATTGAGTTTGGTGTAATTCACCATCAGAACTTATTGATGAAGTCAATCAAACAGTTACGGTCGTCCATGGCATCCATGATTCCTCCCTTGCTCGTAAACATCTGCGAACTGAAACTGTCAAATGCTTAAGAATGAGATGGGGTTCTTAATGGAACTAAATCTTTAATTTACCAAATTGAAAACCAGAATACTGTCTCCAGCCTGTTGAAAAGATTAACTTGTTTTAAATGGGTGAGTGGGCACCAGAATTTCTCAAATTTCGATTTTGTCCTTCCTCCCTTCTCCTATAAATAAAGAAAACAAATTCTCCTGTGTTTGATTGTGCATGAAAAAGTGGTTCTGCTGTAAAGACAATTATCTTTCGACCACTCAAATACACATACATACCCATATACACACACGTGCGCACACACTAACATAAGCGTACGCGCACATAGCCCCATAAAATTTTTAATCATTTCACCGAAAGCAAAGTGGTAATGCCACTAGTACGCAGGAGTGGGGGTACAGGGAGTGGAAGTGAAAGAGAAGGCAGAGAATAGGAAGGATTGAGGAAAGGACAAACGATGAACGGGAGTCAAGAAGACAGAAAATGGCGATTAACGTTGCATTTCAGTTTTTTTTTTTATTATTTATTTTTTTTTTTTTTTTTAGTTATCAGGAAGCAAGTAAACGAAAAGGAGTTCCACAGGTATGAAGTGCGAGAAAAGAAACACTTGGAGTAGAAATGGCGGTTGCATTTAGCTATTTCATCAGTAAAAGTATGCGATCTAGATACCTATCTAGTAGCACGCTTAAATTAATCTATTCGGAGCAATAGTGGGGGGGGGAAAGTTCATCAGAGCAATTGCCATGAAAATATATGTAGAAAAGACAGAGGGTAGTCACATCACATCGATGCGAAAGTGACTGAAATCGAGATGCCTGGTCAAGATTGTTACAGTTTTTTTGTGTATTTATGTATGACTAGTGAGTTAGCTCAAATGACTTAACTCCCTTTACAGTCCACCAATAGAAGGTTAACCAATCAGAAGACGTAGAACATTCAATCCGTCGTGTATAAAGGCGGCCATTTTTGTTCACTCTACTCGAATGTCCAGGCGAAGAGATCCAGAAGGACGAACTACGCTCTGCTACTTTTATCGAAATATCCACTGCTAACCTGAACAACGCTTTCCTACTGTCTTCGAAATATTCACTGCTAACCTCTGGATTCTATACTCGAAGACGACCGTCATGATGAATAACAAAGATCGATTACATCACAGATCTTTCTTTTGATTTTGTCAAGAATCTCTAGATGTACATCGGGAGCACCAGACCAGATATGGCAACAATATTTAATGCACGGAAGAATGGTGGATTTCTAAATCTCCAAGATGGATTCTGACGAGAAAAATATTCCAGCACAATACAGTGATTCAACTTTCCTTGCAGTAGATGCAGAATTGATTCGATATCGTCGCTCCACTTAAAATCAGTTGAAAACGTGAGGCCGAGAAGGCGTAGTAAGTTGCCCTATCTAGCGTCGGCCAGGCAGAAAGGGTTCTCTATGTTAGTTAAATGAGTGTTCGAATAAAATAAGAGCTATTGACCCCAGAAGAGAGAGTTGTGTTGTGTTTTGTTACTCCGATGGAAGGTGCAGTTGTTATCGCCTCACAAAGGGGAATTGGCAGCCAAAATTCCAGCCAAAACTTCACACTAATACTCTTCTGAAAGACACGAATCTATCTCTTTTAAACCGGCTTTAGGTAAAATAGCAGGACAGAATGTGATCTCTTGCCTTGATAGGTTAACACGAGAATAACAACACTCTATTCAAAACTACGAAAGTAACGTGAAACCACTCCGCTATATTCTCCAAGAACAACCATATACATTAAAGAGATAAAACTGTGGAGAATCATTATTTTGCTTTAACAGAACTGGACATTGCATAAGAAGCTATTTTGACAGTTGGTTTTGCATTATCTTACAGTGTTAGAGAAAACTAACCCTAGCGTAACTTCAATTTCGTAAGTTCAATTTCCTTATTTCCTGTACTATGTTTACTACGACTGATCCATACACTAAGGTATTTGAAGAGTTTATGTAGCGATATCAGTGTCAGCCGATGTCTTGTTAAATAAAAACATTTGAAGGGTGTTACAGAAATGGTTTCAGACAGTTATTGTCTTGATGGTTATCAGTTAAGTGGACCTCATAGGAACATGCCAAACGACCCTGGCAAAGAAGGACACTGAGTGAAGCCAGATCTTGAGTTCTTGATGAATTACTTTTTTAGACAAAGATCACAGGACAAAGAAGCTGTTCTCTATAAGACAGTGGTCACTGACGTCGAAAACAGAGAAATACACAGAGAGCTGACAAAGAGGAACGAGAGACCGAACCCCGCAGCGCGAAAAAGAAAACATGCCCGTTAAACTGTCCGCTCCCTCGCCTCCGCTTCATCTCTGCCTCGCTCGATAACAGCAGAAGGTTACAAGTGAACAAAATTTGCCTACTGCTATAATCCTCTTGACATGGGTCCTTACCTATAACTACAGAATTAACTCTTCCTAACACTATGTATACTACGCCTCTCAAGAGAGAGGGTCGAATCGAGTCGAGCCGATAGTAGTTCACTCCAAACCAGACTGACGGTCATACTAACACCTTCCACATCTTGTATTATTATTTCGTGTAATATACCTTCGTTATTTCTACTCTTTTGTTCGTGTTGTTCTTCCTTGGTCCTAACCTGGACCATAAGATCTCACATGGTTTTATTTCGTGGGTAACGATCTGACCGAAGAGATATTTTTAAACCTCAAGCGTTTGACTGGAAAAGGCTGCATCCTGAGAACGAAGCTGGTGCCTAGTCTGAGCTGCAACGCTACATTTAGAATTTATTCATTCCACATTCTGAATATTTATGATGGATTCAGGGTAGATGCCATCGCTACACTCATTCGAATTACAAATCGTGATTTGTTTTAGAAAGGTTTAACTGAAGACCTACTTGTTGAAATACTTGGTATGAAATGTTCATATTTTATTCAAGTTCATTGTTATACAAACGATGAACACCTATGACATCAGCAGAGTACCCTTCACCGTCGCTATACAAGGGAAAACAGCTGTTATTTGGATTAATAAATTCATTTGGACTGTGGTACGGTATATTAACCTATACTTTTTAAAACTTGTTAAAGCATAGTCCATGGCTAAACAGATTGGGACTTTCATTTCTTCCTGGTTAAAATGAGTCGGTTTTGTCGTGTACTCACCAGATATATATGACTTTGTTGGTCAAAGCAGTCTGTAGAGTAAGTGTTTGGAAGACGGTTTCTGGATAAGAAAAGGAAGTTTCTCTCAACCTTGGGGCAGGGATCAAAACATGGTATTTATTTTCTTTTTCCTAGATAGTAGAAGGCGCTTGATCCCGGGGATTTCAGTGTCTTCTTCATTACACTAAGTGAAGTGGGATCGGTGTAATATTGACGCCAGCGTGACAGGAACTGGGCATTTTTTCCTTGGTCCATATATACCCTTATTGGCTCGGCACATTAAAAAAAGACCTTGTGTCATATCCTACCCTAGTGAGATCAGGTAAGTAAAACCATGTGTTACTCAACAAAACAAGTGTAAAACTTCCTATTTGGTAACTATGCTTTTACAACGGGTAAATAAAATTTCAGAGTTTAGGCAGAGTTAGGAGTGTAGAGACGAAGTAGACTTTAGAAGGAATCGGAAACCCAATCCTAAGCAGGAACAAAAGGATAAACCTCTACTCCTGTTCAAAAAACCTGGAAGGAGTGTGAACCGGACTATAAGCGAACCAATCTACTACTACTAAAGAAAAATAAATGAATAAAAATTAAATAGTAAATACATTTTCAGGGTTAAACCGCCGGAGGCGTTAGAAGTATACTTTAGACATAAAAGTAGACTTTAGAAGGAACCGGAAACCCAATCCTAAACAGGAAACAAGGGATAAACCTCTACTCTCGTTGAAAAGACCGAGGAGTAGTGTTATTACTTTCTCGACTTCTTCGTCACTAGATTCATTGTCATTTAAATTTTGGGATAGGCTTTGTAATGTTTGAATATATTCTGGAATTTATTCTATTTTCTCTGATATCTTCAGTTTGGTGTTATCCTGATTGAAGTATGGCTGGAAGTGATTTTTTTTTTTTGGGGGGGGGGGTATTTTTTTGTTTTGTTTGTTTTGTTTTTTTTCGTTTTTTGTTTGTTTTTGTTTCTGTTTTTGTTACCAGGACTTTTGTTTTGTTTTGGTTTTCATTGTATGATATAATCATAGGTTTTGGCTTTTCTCCACATTTCAACACATAATCAATGTTATTATGATTCATTCATTTGGTTTCTAATTTCCAGAAGATGTTTCTTTCTCAGAGTATTAACTAGATTTTTTTTATTTTCTTTATTAGTTGTTTAGTGTTCTCTTTGCATATTTATCTTTCTTTTTTTTTCTGCTATCAGTCTTTTTTAATTCAACACTGTCATCAAATGCAAAGACCTTTTTTATTTGTATTGTTAGTTTAGTATTGGTCTAACGTTCGTCGACGAGAGAAGATGCGATTATATTGTCATACATCGATAATACGTGGGTCAAAATTTACAAAAAGTTTACCTTAATTACTGACCATTGACAATCACTCACAGCAATTTTGTAATAAATTCATTTACAAAGTATTTCTGTAGTAAAAACATTCACAGTGAATTTCTGTAATAAATTTAATTGCTATACATTTATGAACGTTATCCTGAACGGCCACTCTTCTAGATCCTTTCGTGCTAATGCAGGTGTCCCCCGGGGCTCCATCCTTGGGTCTACTCTGCTTTTAATTTTCATTAATGACCTCGTTGATGACATCAGCTCTCAACTTGGTATCCATGCTGATGACACAAGCATTTACACCTGCCACGATAGTAAGGCTGATCACTCAGACAAGATCAAAATGGCAGTCGATGTCCAAAATGACCTCAAGTCCATCGTTAACTGGGGCAAAAGATGGCTTGTTAATTTTAACGCCTCGAAAACTAAACTTCTCTCCATTAATCATCTTAGAGACCTTTCACTGCTTTCCATCAGCATGGCTGATGCTAACCTTCAGGAAAGTGACATGTTACTCCTTCTCGAGCTCACGTTATCTGTTGGTATGAATTGGAAAGACTATATTGAATCCATTGCTAGGTCAGCTATTAAGAAAGTCTGTTCACTATGTCGAACGAGACAATTTTTCTCTCCAGAATCTATCTTAGATATCTATAAGTCTACTATTCGTCCATGTTTAGAATATTGCTGCCACGTATGGTCCTGTGTCCCTGCTATTTACCTTTAGCTCCTTGATAAGACCTAAAGAATAATCAGCAATATTATTAGTTCTGATCTGGTCGCTCGGCACCAATCATTTTCCCACCGCCGTAAGGTTGCTACTCTATGTATTTTCTATAAATACTCTCATGGCAATTGTTGTAATTGTTCGGGTGAACTCTTCGCAATAGTTTTTTTTTTAATTTAAGCACAATGCTAGACAGAGAACTCATCAATTTACAGTTAAGCTGTCTAGATGTAGCCGTAAATTCTATGCTAACGGTTTCTTCACTTGTACTCCCTCCAGGCCCCTTGGATTCCAGCCAATTTTAATCTGTCCTCTTGATTAATCTCTTCTTTTTCTAATCATCATTGTTATTTCTGCTCCTAATTCTTCGACATCCTGTAACCCCTTGTGGTTTAGTAACATTATTGCCTTACTTGGGGTGATACCGATTAATACATATATATATATATATATATATATATATAAAGAGTTGCTTAATATATATATATATATATATTATAACCCAACACTACCACCTCCTACTACAGGTAGCTTCATCCCGCCACTCACTCTTCTTCACATACGTTATTCTTAAGTTTTTTGATCTGATGAGGTCATAGGTGAAACTAGTTGAAACGTCCTAAAGAGTTAATGGAGTAAGAAGATGGAAGGAAACGACTTTCAGGACAGACAATCGTTGCTTGATTGTAGAAACAATAACAGGGTGTTAATTTGTCAATGATTAATATCAGTTTAATTCTTCGTTGTTATGGTCTACCTAACTACGGCCAGTGGGTGAGTTAGTAAGTGTCAATCTAATTCCCATCATATCGTTAAAAAGAACATTAATATCCCAGACTGGTGACTAGTAATCGATTCAACAATTCGGTAAAGCAACTTTGGTAGCAGACAAAAATTTGTCACCAAAACATAGTCTCCAAATTTTCCGTTCGATTGTCAGTCTGCATAAACGTTTGCATAAACGAAAATTTCTCAGACAATTTCTTTATTTGTCTAGCACTTCTCGGGTAGTTTCTTGCAAGGGTGGAGTAATGGGTGGCAGCATGCAGTGGTGATGTTAACTCGCTGTGTCTGGCAAGCGGACCACAACTGCTGATCCCCAACTCGACAACTGTTATCCCAATTCCTCGGCTAGTGTCCAACTCCTCGACTAAGTGTCTGCGCCAAAAGGCCAGAATCGGACTGCCTCTACTGAGGTAACCAAGCGTGGGATAGTTTGATAAATGTAATTTATCATTTTCCAAGTCTCTGCGAATTTGGCTTGTTTGAAAACCTCTTCCCAGATTCTCATGTTTTGAAAAATTCTTAGCACCACTCTCTCATAAAAGTGACTGACATAGATAGATTATGCCTAAAAAAAATCACTCATATACTATAAATGAAAAATCTATTTCGGGTTGGATCTTGTATAGACCTGTGAGATTTGCAGACAGTGAATACAGTCTATTCAAGCGTGACTGGCCTGTAACGGTTAAATGGATTTGATCAACTAACCTACTCTTTCAATGTTTTTTTTTTAAAGATTTCCATTCTGTACCTCATTCGGAATTGTATATTACAATATTTATAGTACCAACATTGACGGTTATTTTTTTTTTATTTAACCACAAGCAAGGCAATAAAGCCACTAATTCACAATGGGTTATCAAGTGCGAAAGAATATGAAAAAAAGAGTAAGAGTAATCAAGAAGACCGGAGATAACTATTAGCATTGAATTTACATTTTTTACACCAAAGTTGATTGGAGACTATGAAAGAGACGGAAGAGATTTCTACGAGCGAGAAGTGCAAGAGAAGAAACTGTTACCATAGAACTTACGGTTACATCTATCCAAGTCAACTGTAAAGTGACGAGACCTTGCTGCCAATCTAATATTGTTCTTAAATTCCTAAATTTTAGGTACGATAGAGTAAAGTTCATCAGAACAATTACAATGAAAATATTTATAGTAAAGGTACAGGGAAACTACGTTACGGCGGCGGGAATGTGACAGAAGCTGAGATGCCAGGTCAGGACCAATAAAATTTGGGCTTACATAAATATGCAAAATTTAGACAGTTATTTATTAAAATAATGTATCTGATTAAGAATTAAGATTAATCGTCCTGATTAAGAATTAGTAATTAATAATTGACAACAGCGATCAATCATTTTATTCATTATCTGTCTAGTCACACCAGGATTTTGCTCATTCCGTTTGCTTTACAGCCCAACGAGAGATTTTAAGCGTCAAGGTAATTCGGTTTCCTTTGAGCTGACATTTTTTCTGAAATTCTCTTGTCTCAGATGACATCTAAACACCTCACTTTTTCTTGTCAACATCTTATCATGTGAAACGTCAACTCATGATTTCTTTGTCTCAGATGATATCTAAACATCTCGCTTTTTTTGACTTCTTATCATGTGAAACGTCAACCCATGATTTCTCTTGTCTCAGATGACATTTAAACATCTCGCTTTTTTTGACATCTTATCATGTGAAACGTCAACCCATGATTTCTCTCGTCTCAGATGACATTTAAACATCTCGCTTTTTTGACATCTTATCATGTGAAACGTCAACCCATGATTTCTCTCGTCTCAGATGACATTTAAACATCTCGCTTTTTTGACATCTTATCATGTGAAACGTCAACCCATGATTTCTCTCGTCTCAGATGACATTTAAACATCTCGCTTTTTTTTGACATCTTATCATGTGAAACGTCAACCCATGATTTCTCTCGTCTCAGATGACATTTAAACATCTCGCTTTTTTTTGACATCTTATCATGTGAAACGTCAACCCAGGATTTCTCTTGTCTCAAATGACATTTAAACATCTCGCTTTTTGACATCTTATCATGTGAAACGTCAACCCAGGATTTCTCTTGTCTCAAATGACATTTAAACATCTCGCTTTTTTGACATCTTATCATGTGAAACGTCAACCCATGATTTCTCTTGTCTCAGATGACATTTAAACATCTCGCTTTTTTGACATCTTATCATGTGAAACGTCAACCCATGATTTCTCTTGTCTCAGATGACATTTAAACATCTCACTTTTTTGACATCTTATCATGTGAAACGTCAACCCATGATTTCTCTTGTCTCAGATGACATTTAAACATCTCGCTTTTTTTGACATCTTATCATGTGAAACGTCAACCCATGATTTCTCTTGTCTCAGATGACATTTAAACATCTCGCTTTTTTTGACATCTTATCATGTGAAACGTCAACCCATGATTTCTCTTGTCTCAGATGACATTTAAACATCTCGCTTTTTTTGACATCTTATCATGTGAAACGTCAACCCATGATTTCTCTTGTCTCAGATGACATTTAAACATCTCGCTTTTTTTCAACATCTTATCATGTGAAACGTCCGCCTATAATTTCTCTTGCCTCACATGACATTCAAATAACTATCTTCTTTTTGTCAACACCTTTTCATGTGAAATATCATCTCATGTTCAAATTACGCTTTCTCTGAACTTTTTAGTTCAAAATGATGAATCCAAAGTACTAGCTTAGCTATCAAACCTTTTCCCACCAGCCGGTTACCAGGTATTCTCTTCTTCTTTTATGTACTGTCTCGGCTCAGGACATGTACTTTCATAGCTCTTCACAACTTCCTATGCTTCACAACTTCCTATGCTTCACAACTTCCTATCCTTCACAACTTCCTATCCCGTTCAATCCATATTCTGCTATTCAATTACACAAAATCATTACGTAGGTTATTCGATGTTTCCCTCTAACTCCTTTACCTTCAGACGGCTTACAGCCATATACCGTTGAAACACCAGTCCCCGCACTATCATCAAAGTTAAGTAACGTCAAGCCCGGTCAGTTCCCAGATGGGTGACCGCTTGGGAACACGAAGTGCTATAAAATTGGATGTACGTGTGTGGTTGTTGATAATGACTGGGAGTTGTTAATCGGAAAGACGAGTTCCAGTTCTAGCTGGTTATGTTAAATATCCTTGGAAAAAGAATGGATTAACCTTCTATCCCCCAGCTATGGGTTAATCAGTAAGACTTAATTATTAAGACTTTTATCACTAAATCCTTATTATCTAAAAAAAATTCTTACAATTTAAAAATAATTGTTTTGCTTGCAAAGTGTTTATAAGCCGTAGGAAACGAATCAATCAATTAAGTTTGCCTTCTTCGTTCATTCTTTTTATGTGCCGTGTCCTTTCAGGACGTAGTCGATTATGGCTCTCCACCTCCCTCTATCCCTTGCAGCTCTCAACAGGTTCCTTCCTTCTGCTTCCTCCCCCAGACCACGTTCTGTCATTCACTTCCTTAAGTCCGCTATGTATGTCACTCATTGTTTTCCCTTCTCTCTCTTTCCCTCTATTCGACCCGTGAGTATCAGATTCTCCAGGCCCTCCTTCCTCATTATGTGTCCCAGAAACTTCAGCTGCCTCTTCCTGATATTAATTATAAGCCTCCTCCTTGTTTTCAACCTCTCTAAGATCTCATCGTTGTTCAAACGCTCGATCCATGATATCCTTAGCATCCTTCTGTAGAACCACATCTCTGTCGACTCGAGTCTCTTCTTCATCTTTGAGGAAATCGTTCAACATTCGCTGCCGACAAATGTCACGTAACAGCTCAGTATTCTTTTCTTTGTTACCAAAGAAATCCTCCTGTCTCGCAGTACTCTCAGTAGTTTCAAATACCTCTTTCTGATTTTCTTCTTTTTGTTGTTTGTTTCCATTTTACTTAAAACTTCCTTGTTGTATACATGCTCTGTCAATGGTATTCTCGGTATCCTTCTGTAGAATCATATATATGTTGCTTCAAATCTTCATTTATGTGATCGTTGCCATATAAGAGGATTGATACTGCGTAGATGTTCAAGACTCTTGATATGTGCATAGTAAAAAGAAACAGAAGTACTTTGATCACATCATCCTTCACTCACATAGAAAATTTTCTTTTTGAGCTAGTACAGTTCTATCTCTCTCCCTCATTCTCTCTCTCTCTCTCTCTCTCTCTCTCTCTCTCTCTCTCTCTCCCTTTCTTTATCTCTTTCCTTCTATCTTTCTCTCTCTGTCTCTACCTCTGGTTGAAAGTGAGGTGGGTATCTGTATTTATAGGAAAATATTTCTATTACAAATCAAATTGTATATATGCAATATAGTAATAGTAATCAGAGGAAGGGCTCTGATGACTTCATCCTCCACTCTCATACAAAAGTGATCGGCTACATTTCTCTTTAGACAGCCATTCTCTCTCTTTCTACCTATCTCTCTCTCATACACTCTCTTTCATAGATTATCTCTCACATATACTCTCTCTCACCCTCTTTCTTTCTGTTTCTTTCTTTTTCCCTCTCTCTTTCTTTATCTTTCTCTGTCTCTCTCTACCTTTCTTACTCCCACTCACTTTCTCTATCTCTCTATTTCTAACTGAGGTGAGTTTTTATGAGCATATATATATATATTCCTTTCAGGTGTCGATTTACAACTCAATTTGCATATGTACATAGTAAAAGATTCAATTGTTTGATGACTTCATCCTCGACTCATATACAAACGAGGTCGGCCAAATTTCGCTTTGGGCTGAAACAACTCTCTCCTTCTCTTTCTCTTTTTCTCTCTCTTTCTCACTTTCTCTCTCCCTTTTTCTCTTTCTCTCTCACCCACTCTCGTTCACTTTCTCTCTCTCTCTCTTTCTTTTTTTTCTCTTACCCACTCTCTCTCTCTCTCTATTAACCCTGAGTTAAAACTTCAATTCCATCCAAGTTGCTAATTTAATTTATTGTAATTAAATGCGTTTCATTTCTTTAACTGCTCGATTCTGTTTTCTTTTATTTAAATTGACATCCAAACAGCTGACCTCTTTATTTTTTTTCTCTGCATCTTAACATGTGAAATATCAACATGTTCAAATCTCACTTTCTCTTGTTTTGTTTTTTTTAGTTCAAAATCGCAAATCCTACTTGAACTCGAACAAATAAACTCCAGCGTACATCTAATATTCTAGTAAAATCCAAATTACTACCATGCGTATATATACGTTTAATAATAATTCATCAAGTTCACTTTCCAACTAGGCATGGGGTATATATTCAGTTGTTTGTAAAATCCACCCAAGAAATCATATTGCAATACTATATACTCAAGTCACTAGAATTGAATTGATATTATATGTGTGAGTGCGTGCGTGTCTATGTGTATGTGTGAGAGAGAGAAAGAGCGTGTATGTGTGTGCACGTGTATACGTGTCTGTGAGGGAAAGTGTGTGTAGGGCGGGTGTGTGTGTGAGAGAAAATGTGTGTGTGAGAGAAAATGTGTGTGTGTGCTTGTATGCACGTGTCTGTGTGTGAGAAAGTGTGTGTGTCTATGTGTGTGCGTGCTTGTCAGTGTGCGTGAGAAAGAGTGTGTGTGTGCGCGCACACGTGTGTTTTTGTGTTAGAGAGAGCGTGTGTGCGCATGTGTATGCGTGTGTGTGCGTGTGTACGTGCCTGTGTATGAGGGAGTGTGCATGTGCGTGTGTACGTGTCTGTGTGTAGAAGAGAATGAGAGTGTGTGTGCGCGTGTCTGTTTGTGTGTGAGAAAGAGTGTGTGTGTGTGTGTGAGCGTTTCTGTGCGTGAGAGTGTGTGTATGTACTGTCTCTGTGTGCGCGCGTGTCTGTGTGTGAGTATATGTGTGTATGCGCATGAGTGTGTGTGTACGTGTCTGTGCGTGAGAGTATGCACCTGTGTCTGTGTGTACGCGCGTGTCTGTGTATGTGAGTGTGTGTGTGTGTCTGTCTCCGCGAGCGCGCGCGTGTGTGTGTGTGTGTGTTTGTATATGACTCTATTCTGTCCACAGTATTGACATAAATCCTAACCAGAGATAATCACTTTTTGTTCGATTTCCATGAACAACATAGGGTAGAGTAAAGATAATGTCAGTGGCCACCGATTAAAAAATCCTAAAACCTTCATTCTGCATACTGGTGTTGCGATAAACTTTCTTGGCCGGATCAGATTAGTATTTTCACACTGGGAGACTGCTTTCGTAGACACTGGAGAAAAAAAGAAGAGGCGTCCCAGATTTAGGACGAGACAATCTTTTTCCAAAATGATATCCTCCTGACTCATAAATAGATACAACGTGTACTAGTTGTCATTTTCAGAATCGGGAAGAAGGCATGTAAGACATATCTATATTTTGATAGAATGTCCTCTTTTTAGAAAATAAAAATTCAATTTACGTCTTTCCAACTTCCCTCGATCTGTCTTTACTTTGTTTTTTGTTAAGTAGTGACAGTACTAAGAATATTTACATAAAATCCCATCTTCGTCGCCAAAAATTTGTTATATCCCAGGTTGTTGAGACGAACAAAAATGAATAAAAATAAAAGACAAGTGTATTTTAACACATAATAAAGCATCTTTTTATTCACATTTACTACCTGAGAACAACAAGGATTGTTTGGATTGAAACTATGAGTTCCACGTGCCGGTCAGCTTATAACCATGCTGAATTCAGAAGTGCCGCGGTCTAACTCGCGGGCATGGGTCGTAAATCCATTGTCTTATGAGTTATCGTCCTTTATAAGGGGAAGTAAGTAACACCCACCTCACAGTTTCCTTTGAAAGAAGTACCGGGTATAACACCAACATTGTCCAAATCGTGTAACAGCACGGGATAATTGTTCACCCCCACAAAATGTTTCATATCTAAAAACCACTACAATTTCTTTTTTCGAGGTTTTAAGAAAAGACGTTTAGCCATATTGACACCATTAGACGTAAGAATCAATGAAAAACCCTGTGAGTTATTCAGCTAGAAAGAGAACAGGTTAAAATCGTTTTGCCAGACCAATATATTCACAACTGAAAAATGGTTAGAGGAAAAAGATCATTCAGACCTTCAGTAATGGTAGGAACATTCTTACTCTGACTTCCATCTTTAAATTCCATTCAAGAACCATCAATTGATCGCTAAACAATTTTTAAAAAAGAGAACAGTAGAGAGGAAAACTGGATTAGAAGGTCATGACAGGAAAAGCACATACTTGTTCTATCGCTTTCTATTTTTGTGTAATTAATTCATTTTCTATCCCTATGCAGGCGGTTTACACACAGTATAAGTTCTGGATTATTCTAATATCCTTCCCAAATATATCAAGCTTACCTAACAGTTCAAACAATTCTTTGTGACATACTTTATCAAACGTTTTTTCATCACTTATAAAACTTTGGTATATATTCTTTCACATTTGTATTTCTCTTTCTGATATCAATTTGAACATAAATATCGCATTCCTTGTTCCAATGTCTATTTCACGTTTAATTCTGCAGCACGCTCACTAATAACAGACTGTATCTTTTAATATTTGCCACAAAAATATATTTTATTTTATTGAGTGTTATAGTAAATTAATTAAAACTGACATTTGTTATTCATTTCTTTATTGAAACCTACCATTTAGCCTACTGAGGTAGAATTTTCCCTATTATAGGTGAACAGGTGGAATGATTGTAAATCAAGTAGTAATCATACACTCACAACAATTATAAATGATTAGATAATTGTCTGTCTAATTATATAATTACCCAAGCACGCCGCCATGCTCGTTAACAGATAGAAATTGTGGCTGCGTTTGTCTCCTTTTTTTTATGGAACAACGCACATTGCTGGTAAACTGAAAGTCATCCGGGATTAGACAATAAATTGTCAAAAGCTGTCGCATAGTGTGTAATCAGGAATATCGAAAAAATTGTAGCTAACGGAAGATACACAAGTCTATATCCGATTAGTATTGGTTGGGTCACCGTGGAGAGGGGGATATGATGTTGAAACACCCGAAATCCCTAATTAATCTCGGCTAGAAACCTAATAAAGAATCTAATAGATGTATTTTACCAAATGTTTCGACGGACAGAGAAAGTAACAGGCCACCCTTCATTTGATAAACCGACATTGGGGTTAAATATACCCAGTGCTAATATATAGTCGTGGTTAGTGTTTCTTTACATTTGTTGTATTAGTGTATATAGATAAACACTGCATGCAATTTTTGACGTTTAACTTTACTCATGATATAAAGTTATTTTGAATTACTCCATGATTGACTCACTACAGACAGAGAACAGTAATTTTCCATAGAAGTTCACTTTAACGTTAACATTTCTAGATAAACATTTTTAGCAAGACATCGATTTTCTAAATGATTTTTGTCATTATGCTAATCCCGCTTGAAATTCCTACTCTGAACATAGCTACATAGAGCTGAATAAGAGAGAAACATCTGAACATTTTCAATTTTATTTCAAACAATTCGATTCGGTTTTAAGAAAATCTAATTTAATAGATTATTTTGAGTTATTTAAGATAATACCGTATCTTTTTCGGCTATCCTCTACGAATTTGTAGGCACTTCGTTTATTTTAAACATTATTATTTCGTCTACCGAGCTACCTGATCGATACTGTTTAAAATAAACGGATCGTCTACTCAAATACGGCTATTCACAAAAAATAACGTTTGAAGTAATAAATATATTCGACATTCCAACCACCTGAAGAAGGCCAGAGCGTACAACGGCCGAAACGTTGTAATAAATATGGCGACAAAGATGAGGACAATAAATAATGTACATAATACCTCATCTCAGAAATACAGACAGATACTAATAAAAATATATTTATATGTATATAATGTATATTTAAGTAGAAACCATTCTTTCAAACATACTTCGTCGAATATGACAGACAGTGAAAATTTGATGAATTTTTAGTATTCTTAGATCTTTCCGTTTGCTTGGGCTAAGGGAGTGTAGTAATTGTCTATAGTGTCTATTGACCCAAGCGCTTAGGTAACTTCCTTAGCTGTTTTTAAGAGGTTTGCTGTTGCCATTAATTTCTTTCAACGGCTGTCATTTAAGATGTAATTGTGTGATGCAAATTGTATGATAGTAGCGTTTATTCCGAGCCCCACGAAAGGAGATTGGCTGGAATTCAAGTTGGAGTTCTTCAGTTTTAAAAAGCCTTTAGCGCGTTGTTTCCGTTGTTAAATAGAATAAGATTAATACTGGGTGCCAGATGTTTTATATAGAGTCCTTCTCTCACAACGACTTTTTTTTCTGTTACGGGACTTATAAAGAATGATCATGTGTGTGTATATATATATATATATATATATATATATAGAGAGAGAGAGAGAGAGAGAGAGAGAGATTGTGTGTGCGTGTGTGTGGATACTTAAGTAAACGTGTATTTCCAATCACCACCAGTTCGCCGTCGTAAACACGCTAATTTCAAATCCGGATTGTTTTAAGCAGTAGGCTGGCCCTGTTTACTTTAAAAATCGGTAAGCCAACTCTATCCACAGTTTGATTTTATGTAGACAATTATATACAGAAGTTTTCACTTATTCTTCCCACTATAATGTTTTGGACCAAAGAGATGGAATTCTGAAGCTGCTAATGATGAAGGTGATGATGAAGAAGTGAACATTGCTATAAGAAATTGGCTAAATCAGCAGCCATCTGGGTTTTACGAAGCTGGGATGCATACCCTAATTCGAAGGTGGAACACTGCCATTGAAAAAGGTCGGGACTATGTTAAGACGTCGGGATGTGAAGCTGTGATGTATAGCTAAATCTATATGTACGATATATTTGATCGTGTTTATTTCTGATATAATAAAATAAATTACAAGGCTGCTAAATCAAGTGATGATGAAGAAGTGAACATTGCTGTAAGAAATTGGCTAAATCAGCAGCCATCTGGGTTTTACGAATCTGGGATACATGCCCTCATTCGGAGGTGGAACACTGCCATTGAAAAAGATCTTGACCATGTTGCGACGTCGGGATGTGAACCTGTGATGTATAGCTAAATCTTGATGTACGATATATTTGATTGTGTTCCTTATTTCTGATATAATAAAACAAATTGCATTACTTTTTGACTTATCCTCGTAGAAAAAATATTCACTGTTTACGTAAATCAAGAAGCAAGTACAATGATTACAGTGGTTTACAAAAATCTTTTTCTCTGGGGCAAGAATGTGTATAGGTTTTTTAAACTAATTTTGATGTGCTGAATTCAAATTTCTGGACAGTTTTACTATATCATCTATAGTTTTTTTCTTTCCTATATCATATTTTATTATGCTGCATATACAGTCAAAATATAATGTATTTATTCTATTACAATGGTATATTAAAGAAAAAAAAACAACATAGATACAAAACATTGACGGAACTAAATCACTTGCATAATACCTACGTACACATCATAGTACAGCAGATAGTCAGTAGTTAGTTTTTAGATGATCTCGTGTACTTTTTATCCAGTATACCACGTTGAAACATCCAGCAGAAATCCCCCATCATACTGGAGTTCCATTTGCTTTGGTGGTTTCTTTCCATCCTAGTAATATCTTAGTGGAACTCTTCTTAATTCTCATCACTCACTCCCGTGAAGTTTGAGAGGAAGACGTTATTGTGGGAGTAGAGAAAGTTAATTTTGAGTGACATTCGCCATCCCATATCCTAATAAGCCTGTAACTTCTCGATAGACTCTTGGTAATCTGGTACCCGTGTGTTACCAAGGAAACCATGACAGACTGACTTAAATACTTCCCATGAGCTCAGTTCATTTAAGGTAAGACACTCCTTAAACACCTTATCCTTCAGCACTTTTTGGATTCGAGGTCCGACGAAGATGCCCACCTTGAGCCTTAGCAGAACTAAGAGCTGGGTATACAGTGCACAGGTGTTGAAAGGCAGCACCATTTTTGTCCAGGATCTTCACAAAATTCTTCACTAGACCAAGCTTGATATGAAGAGGAGGAAGAAGCACCGTGTTCATGTCCACCAGAGGATTTTCTTTGACACTCTTTTCACCAGGCGCGAAAGTGCTTCCAGACTCCACTCCTGTTGTTTGTAGTGCTTGTACTCAGTTCGATTGTCCCAGGTATAACGAAAGCAACAGTACTTCGTGAAGCCCGCTTGCATACCTATAAGGAGCCCAATAACACTGAGGTCCCTAGAGAGACTCCATTGGTACTGCTTATACTTGACAGATTCCAAAAGGAGCTCTATATTGTCATACGACTCCTTGAGTGGGCAATGAGAATGCTGGGGTGTTTATTCACATTGTGCAGGAGGACAACATTCAAACTTCGCTTGGAAGAGTCTCTGAATAGACGCCATTCTGAGGGATTATGCAGAAAGCCAAGGAAGAGGAATAAGCTAGAGACATTTGTGCAGTAGCACAAACTGTTTTCCATGTCGAAGAATGAGGCAGATGTACTGGCGGTTTAGGGACAGGAAGATCATCTCTGTTAGGAACGGGTGTCATAGCTGAGGGATATTTGAATTTTTAGAAGACGAAGCATTGAAACCAGTTATATCTGTTTGACAAAAATAACAATCATTTGCATGGCTTCGCGTCTCTCTGCAGACCATCGGAACAGCAAAGTTGAAGGTTACTTGAAGTTGAAGGTCAATAAAGCATGCAGTTAGTCCATTGTAAAAGGGTGTGCAACAGATGTGTGGGGCCCAGTATTTGTCCTAATTTCCAATTTTACAGTCAAAATAATGAAAATACGTAGTTCTCAGGGGAGGGTAGTAATTGTTCGGCGCTATGCAGTTGTCAAATCATCATACACATAACAGAATGAATTTGCATTTTATATGCCTACTCGGCATTCTATAGTGCCTGAAGCCATTGTAGAGATATGTGTTAGCTCACCAAAATCTGGAAAACAAAATAAACATGGATCATATATATGATTACCTCCATATATACTGGGTATTCGAATTTGAAGAGGATTTAAGTTCGCCAAAATTAAACCTGCATGGCCGAGCGAAGGGCGCGAAAGTTGGCCATTACATAAGGTCGTTTTTTGTTTTTTTGTTTTTCAAATTAAAAAAAAAAAAACAATGTCCTAAATAGGACACATCTGACAATCTTGAATGCATGTAAATGTATACACTTACGTACATGTATACATCTGCATCTCAAAAACTAGAGGTGATAAATGAAAATGGATTTCGTATCTGAAATCAGAGCCCCAAAATTAAGTTCGAACAACGATTTTTTTATGATTTCCTCAATTTCTTTGTAAACCAGTGTTATCAACATTTGCTAAGCTTAGAGCGGTATATTACCAATTTAGAGAAGGAAAACTTTGTTACGACAATCATTCAAGTGGAGAGGTCATACTTGTCTAGATAATCAGCATTCGAAATCCTGGCTTTTACCTTGACTCGAACTACTAACAAAAGTGGGAATATAGATATACACCCCGCGGCCCGCAGCCATTCTTTCATCGACTAGACAGCTTTATCCTACAGTGTTTTCATTCTCGGTTGCCTTGGTGTGAACAAAAATTAAGAAAGGCCCTGTGTACGTTTAACAGAGGAATAGAAGGTGAAATATTGCCTCAGCAGGAAAAGAAAACACGAATCATGTTTTCCTCTGGCACAATGAGTCTCCCGTATGATCAGATATATTAGGGTTTTTATTCACGGATTCATACCTGCCCCGGTAGGACAGGAGCTAAGTCGGGGACACTAAGTATATTTACGCTGCTACTTCTGTCTTCTTTCACGAAAGCCTAACAAACCAGATCATCCCTTTGGCTAGTGAGAACTCATCTTCGACCCTCTGCTCATCTCTGACTGCAACTGTCTCGATATCTGGATGGCGACTGACACTCTTTCTCATTACTCTGACTGGCCGTGTCGATACTTCGCCACCAACGATTTGACAACCGCCGTCGGCACATAACTGACTTCAGCCCGCACCTGAAATTACCTACCTTTCAGCCAAGTAGTACATAATCCTGAAAGATTTCATATACTGATTGAGAGTGAGTGGTTGATTTGCAGATCTCACTTGTAGACTTTACGGTTTGTAATAAAACACCAGTCGCTTCAGGCTCAGATAAAAATTATTTACCATCCACTTTGCAATGTGGGTGTTCTAATCATACCGGAGATTCATTGTGCCGCAGGATTCAAATACAATGTCAATCGACATCTCCAGTTGCCCTGATCTATCCACTACCCTTCTTCTCATCCTTTCTTCTACAACTCCTATCTGATCTTGCTCCAAATTTTCTGTAACCCCTTGCGTCCTAGTGGCTTCTCGCCTTGCTTGGGTGAAACGTTTAGAAAAAAAAGAAAATGGAAAATATATAACTATTTCAGTTAAGAGGCAAAACACTACACAAAGTGGTTCTGATACCTAAATAATATTTTTTCCTATTTTTGTCCTCGATCCATTTGTCACTGTTGGAATTTGGCCTCGTGGGAAGCAATTTTAAAGCCAGAAAATGATTTTATGTTGTAAGAATTATTTGGCGGGGAGACGGGAGATAATGATTTAGTGATACAAGTCTTACTAATTTACCTATAGCTGGAGGAGAAAAGATAGGTTCATACATTTACTAGTGATATTTACGCATAGGTGAATATAACGAACCCAACGGGAATTGGAACTCGATTCTCCAATTAATAATTCCGAGCCATTAACCATTACACCAACAGCTCATTCAAGCTTACAGCACCAGGTATTTCCAAGCGGTCACCAATCTACGTACTGACAAGGCTCGACGTTGCTTAACTTTGGTGACTGTACGGGAACTGGTGTTTCAACGTGATGTGGCCGTAAGCACTTGGTACATAAACGAAGGCTGGCGATGTTATAAGAACTTTTATATTTTCCAGTTTTTTTTTATAAATTTATAAATAATAATAATAATAATCGTCGATTTCAAGACTTATACATATATACACATAGCCATCCACAGACAGACTGTTTCGCATCTTATTAGTGTGGTTAGACATCTGATCGCTTCAGACCAGGACCGAAACACGACCGATTTGATATCATTCGAAGATTCTAACCCCTAACCCATCGACGCCCGGCAAAGGGAAGGGCGAATTTTTGCGTATTTAATTTTTCATAAACACACTAGTCACTCAGAGAACTCAATCCTTGCTAGGAGAGTCTTGCATTATCAGCAGTAATAGTGACTGTTTACAAATTCGTTCTTTACTCCCCATATATATATATATATATATATATATATATATAGGCATCAGCTATTCATCCAAACAAATTTGATTATAAAGAATCGGTCTTTCCTTCTCCCGGACTAGTCTATAGAACTTAGGCTTCCATGCTATTTATCCATAGCTGGAGACAAGAAGAGGTGGATTTATGCCTTTTCCAAAGGTATTAATACGTAAGTGAATGTAATCAACACGGCTGGAATTCGAACTCGGTTCTCCGATTCATCAATCCGAGCCGCTATTCATTGCTATACTGTTCTTCCTATTCTCATGATAAGTTTTTTTTTGCTCACTTTAGTGTAATAATCTTCTTTCTTTCCCATTTTATCCATGCGATAGACGAACCTTAGCATAACAAATATGTAACCTCATTATCAAGAGACAGCAACAATCGATCAACACTGTTGACCATTTCGATTTTTTCTCACTTATGACAGCCTGCTCAGCGTGACTGTTTCGTTTCAGCATATCTTAAGTTCACGTAAATCGTCCAAATATCATTGTGTTCACAAAGTTCGAAAATAAGTAAAGAAAGTTTGTTATTTTGACCTTTACTTTGTCTTTTTGTCTTTCTTTCTTTATTTATTTATTTATTTCAGACACTTAAAACTCGCTTCTGTCGTGCTTTAGAAAAATACGCTGAACTGGAAATTAATGCAACAAACTAAATGCAAAACAAACGAACTTCTTTTCATGAAGCAAGAGTTCTTACTACTTCTTGTTAATTATTACTTATCTAACTGACATGAGAATATAATTTAGGAAAGAACACTGGTGAGAAGGGGGACAGAAGAAATTATCAACATAGAACTTACGATTTTATCTAGTCAATTTAATTATAAATTGATGAAACCTCGTCGCCAGTCTAATACTGCGCTTAATTTTTTTTTTTTAAGTATAGGCACGATAGCGATATTTAATTGTAAATATTTACAAAAATTGGCACAAGGCCAAAATAGGGAATGGAGAAAAAGATGGTCATCATCTGTCTTAACTTTAAATTTAGCCAGCCACAAACACTGACCCAGACATGCCACAATATTCCTAACACCAAAACAACACACGATATCGAAGAGCATATCCAAACAAAAGCCATGAAAGTATTTATAGAAAAGGCACAAGCAGACAACCTTACGGCTATGGTAAAGTGACTGAAGCCGAGACGCCTGATCAGGGCCAATAATATTGCTGATTCTTTGGATTTTATCAAGGAGTTCTAGATACTAGGAAAAATAGATCGATTTAGAAAGGATGTTAGAATAATCTAGAATTTATACAGGAATCAAACAAGCATGTATACAGATAGAAAATGAGTAGATACACAAAAATAGACAAGCGCATATTCCAGATTTATTCGACCATTACAGCAAGGCCATCCTGGAGACACTACCAGAATTTAATATCGGTGGGCGCAATCTTAACAACATAAGATACAGAGATTACACTGTGTTGATGGCCGACTCGGAAAGTAAACGATAAAACATTCTATGCATCGAAGAAATCAAGAACAAATTACTAACCATAACTTGTGAAAAGACATAATGTTATGGTTGCGAGCAAGAAACAAATACCAACATACCAACTATGGATTGGAGATGTCAAAATTAAAGAAGTACAGAATTTTAATTTCTGACAAGACTTTTAAGAATTCATAAAGTCTAGGTACCATAAGGGAAAGCTCATTCGAACAATTAACATGAAAGAATTTATAGAAAAGGCAGGGAATAATTTCATTAAGTCGGTTAGAAAGTGACTGTAGCAGTATATATATATATATATATGTGTGTGTGTGTGTATACGTCTCACAGATGACGAAACGCACCTTTTCTTTTGTCTTTATTGTTCATATTGTCTTTTTACAGATATGTTCAATCTGAATTTTTTTTACACACACACACACACACATATGCGTGTGCGTGCGTGCGTGCGTGCGTGTGTGTGTGTGTGTGTGTGTGTGTGTGTGTGTGTGTGTGTGTGTGTGTAAAATATATATAATGAAAAAATATACTTTTAATGTGTGCGATATTTATGGGATAAAGTGCTCAATATTAGAAATAAAGCGTATGTAAATATAAAAGTTAACATTGAGGTGAACACTCAGAAGCGACAATCTGTTTCATGCTAGACGCAATTGCGGCCTGTCGCCTCTGAGTGTTGTCTTCAATGTTATATATATATATATATATATATATATATATTAGTGCCAGTCGGTATTTCGCACCTGAAGATTGCACGTTTGCTATCAACGTTGACTATTATGTATAATCACTAATATATATATGTCTGTATTTCTGAGATGAGGTATTATGTACACTATTTACATTGTTCGGACTATCGTCCTCATCTTTGTTGCCATATTTATCACAACGTTTCGGCCGTTGTACGCTCCGGCCTTCTTCAGGTGGTTGGAATGTCGAACTGAACCCTACTGGTAGACTTTTCTAGTTCCACGTGCCATGTCTAATGGATGTCAGTATCAGTTATCTCCTGCTAATTTCCCTCTCCAAGTTCTCCATCGCCTAAACCAGGTATTGAACTCACACTCTGTGTCCTGTCACTGAATCTAACTAACGCCTTTATCCACTGTGCCATGTGTCCTTGATAGTCCGAACAATGTAAATAGTGCACTAATATATACTCAATAGCTCTGTAATATAACGTTAGAGAACTGTTTTTATAACACCTGAGAAAGAAATATATACGTACGTGCAAGTATATGTGCGCATATGTATGTTTTTATCATAACCATATATATATATATATATATATATATATATTGTCACGTAGCCACGATTTCATTAACCATATAGGCGTTAGGCTATAGTAAAATCTTAAATAAAGAGAAAATTAGTTAGATATAAAAGAAAAATAAATTAATAAATAAAAATAGAAATTTAATCCAATGTTTTCGACTTGCGAGCGAATATATTCTATGATCAGCCATACACCTTCTTTTCTCTTCACAAATTCTTTCTCTCCTTATCCTCTCTTCCACCCACAAGCCAAGGGCCCGTGAACTTCGAAGTGACCCGACGCGAGAATGACCTGGTTCCAAGATTTCGCAGCTATCAGGCGGCTGACCATAAGTGAATTCCAGGCACCATCAGGGTCTCCTGCTGCGATTCACGTGATCGGGACGTACGGAGCATGTGTTGAACTTTTGGCCATCACACAAGCACTGCGTGATTTGCGCCCTATCCTCCTGCGTACCCGGTCGAAGGGAACCCACGTGACTGTCTTTGGGGACAGCGAAAACCAAAAAAGGATTTTTCAGTTTTCCCTCTGACCAGCGGCAGTTGAACGTCGCTGGGCAAAAATCGTCAGTCTGCCCACCGAGGTGAAGAAGACAGCAAAGTCTGTCGACTAGGGGTGAAAGGACTGCTATGGAACTGATCGACCCAACGAAACGCTTGTATGAGATGCTGTGGACCCTCGAACACTTGTGAAAAGAAAAGGAACCCAGGAAAATTGTCGGCCGGCCAAGATATTGTTTTATCATCAGAACTCTTGCTTCGGCGAATCAAAACTTTACGTGAAGATATCAACCCGACTGCAAGATAAGTTGATTCTCTTGGTTTGATCTGTTTTCATATATGTATTTATTCGCTCGCGCCTTCTATTCTTTAATGATCTCCTACCCTTTTGTTAAATGAACGTTCTTTTTTTTTTCTTTATTTCCTTATATATATTTATAAATAAATGTTTTATTTTGAAATCCATCGTCTTGTGTCTGTTCTTCGTTGATTCCCTTGTGCCGCTTCCATTTCTGAGTGAAGACCGAGAAAAGATCCCACGTTTTTCCTTTTTTAGAACCCGTGGTTCATCTATATGCTACAAGTTCGTAACAATATATATATATATATATATATATATATATATATATATATATATATATATATATTCTTTTTTATACGTTAGTTTTAAGGATACAACTTATCTGAGTAAATGCTCTGTTTTAATTAAACAGTATTAATTACATTTACCCGCCTGAATGTTCGAGAAATTTCGCAGAAAATATGCGTTCTCCGACGGGAATTTAACCTGTCTCCCATAAGAAAACCGTCATATTGCCTGAGAACGCATATTTTCTAAATATAAATATAAAAGTGAACATTGAAGTCTACACTCAGAGGCGACAGGCTGTTTCATGCTAGGCGCAATCGTCAGGCCGCAAATGTTGGACTTTTCCTCGACTATTTATATATATGGGTCAGTGGTGCATTGTGGGTAGTCTATTCTGGCGGTTACTTTTGCGGGAGTGATTTGTTTAGTTATTTATTTATTTGGGTTAATTTATTTATTTTTCACTTTCATTTTGTATTATTTATACTTTTCGATTTTTGATGTTTTATTAACGTAATAAAATAATTGGGTGGTGGATTTGCTTAGGTCACTTATTTAATAGTTAGTCTTGGTGTGGGAAGATAATTAATGCTATTTATTCGTTCAATGTTTAGATTGCTTACCATAGTCTATTCTGTTATTTTGGCGGGGGACAGATTTAATTTATTTATTTATTTGGATTTATTATTTTTACTTGTTCTTGCTTATTTATGCTTATTTTTATTAGTTCTCACGGTTATTTTAGCCGGGGTGATTTGTTAATTTGTTCATTTAATTACTTATTTGGATTAATTTTTATTTATTTTTATTTATTTTTTATTTTTATTTACTCTATTTGGTTTTGGAGTAACGTATTAATGTTTTTTTTTTCTTTTATCGTTATATAGTAGTTATTGCTATTTTTACGTCCAATTTTTGGATTGATTATTGTAGTCTATTCTAACGGTTATTTTGGCGGGATTGGTTTGTTAATTTGTCTATTATTATTTACTTTATTTATTTATTTGAATTGATTATATTTACTTGTTTTTTATGTATTCTATATTTATTTTTATTTATTCTATTTCGTCTATTCTAACAGGAGTGGCTTGTTAATTTGTTTATTTAAGTTAATTTATTTTACTTGTTTTTTTATATTATTGTTTATTTGTATTTATTCATTTCAGTTTTCGATTTTTAAGTAACGTAGTAAAAATTTGTTTTCATGTCTGCATTTTGATATTCCTCTGATCTCTTGCTCCCTGACGACCACTTTTTCAATAATCTTGTCCTTTTTTTTAAGTCAAAAGGCATTCCGTTGCAAAGAAGATGCAGAAATTGAATATAAAGATTTCTTTGCGTCCAAACCTTCAGAGTTTTATTGTAAATACATAAATGACTTTGTCACTCTATGGCAGAAAAGTTGGACACTAGGCATGACGTCCATATGAGAGTCTGAAACTGACGAGGCTATTTTAGAACATGACTCGAGTTCTTAGACTAATATTTTCGGTTTGTATCATCTTGAAGGGATAGAAAAATCTACACATAGCACAATTTATTCTGTATTCAGTTTCCTTATCTCCTATACTACATTTCTTATAACTGATCCATACACCAAGGTATTTAAAGTGTTTAGAATTAAATATATTCTGAACGTTTACAACAGATTTAGGGAATGTGCTATCAGTATTCTCATTCCAGTTCCAGATCATAGTTTCTATTTCGGAAATGTTCATTTTTAGTTCTACTTCTTTGAAAACTTGATAAATAATGTCAATCTTTTGTTCAAAATCATTCTTATACCTATATCATCAGCATCAGCCCAAGCATCGTCAATACGCTGGTCACCGGGGGAAAAACAAGAGCGTCATTTTCTATTAGTAGATTTATTTGACATGTAGTATGGAATTTTTAAGTGATCTCGACCCATTTCTTCCCAACAGTGCTTGTACATAAACAAAGCAAATGCAGTCACCTGCATTGGTCGGACTTCTTTTTTTTTCTTTTTTTTTTTTTTGTGTGTATGTTAAAGTTTAAACAACAAATGTGACTTTATCAGTGTGTTTGCTTCACCTGTTCAACTAGTAAGCCAACATTTCTTGTTTTGTTCAAAGTGGGAATGTTAAATAAATCCAGTTAACAGTAAATAAATAAATAAAAAACAATAGAGAGTCATTAAATTTGACTTTTAATTCTGTGTATTCGGTTTGGAATGAAAGTACACTAGAGATTGGCTGCTTGTCTCGAAACTCGCATATTAAACAACACATTCCCTGTTAACATGAATACTTAATTTCATTTGTGATTTTTGGTAGAGGTACCAACAGAAGGCGGAGGTACCGTGCTCATCTCATCAAATCTGCTGGATACCTGTTTGTTTTTTTATATAAAATATGCTACTAATGATATTTTAGTTATTTTTTTTATTATTTTTTTACTTAATTCAATTTGAGGATGTGCCGGACGATTATGGGATGAACCAAAGATTTTATGCATTTTACATTAAAATGCAATAGTTCATATTTAAAGGCTTTTAGCCATATGCTATTGACGGTGGAGTAATGGATAGCGGCTCAGATTGAGGAATCGGAGAGCCGAGTTCGAATTCCAGTCAAATCCATTACATTCACTTGGGAAAGGTATGAATCCTCTTCTTCTACCCCCCCCTGGATAAATAGCAAGATAAACCGAGTTCTATAGCCTTGGATGGCAACTGGTCTACCGCAAAAAGAAATAACAACCTACAACAGGAAAAAAAACCTACCTCGTCAGTCATGTATCTTTCGATACATGACTGGCGAGGGGTTGCAGTTTGATGTGTCCCGGAAAGGGATATATTTGAACGAAGTAGCTAAGTGGTTTTGGCTACTATAACCAAGTAGAATACGGTAGCAGTAATCGACTGGTACGCATCGTAGTCGCAGGTAAGAAGTGTAGAAAGATACATGATCGCCTAAGCGTGTATCATGCATGACACATAAATGACTGTTTAGCCAGCGTTCCTCAACCTTTTTGTCCTTGTGCCACCCTTGAAATAGTTTTCATGTTTCAAGGAACGCCTGCTTAAAAATTATTATATACCATTATTAATATCTAAAGCTTTCATACGTTTATCGTAGTTTCACGTAATAAACTGTTATCTATCGTAACTATGAACACTAATGGGTATGTTCCAATCCTCATAAATACGTTAGATACTATTGTAAGTAAATATGTTGTCTAAGATAGCATCGTGGGAAGCTCTTGCCGTGTCGAGCTCTCTGCCTGAAGGCAGAGAGGAACCCGGACGAGGCTTTGCCGAAAGTCAGAGTCTCGTCCGGGGAGGTAGACAGATACCCGATCCCGCGTAGTCTACGGGCAATTTTTGCCTGAGCTCACGGGTTTGGATTTCCCACATTAGATTTGGCTTTGTACCGCATCCTACCTCGTGGGGAGGCAGGTAAATATCGTAATATACTATCTAAGTAGTCCACCACTAGAAGTGGTTTACCTACTTCACGCCGCTGGCGAGTATTGTATCTTGTTGATGTTATAAAGATTACCATTTCATTTTCAACCTCCGTTTTGGTTATCCCTCATTAAGTAACCCTTTCTAGGTTACAACATAAACATAATATATGGCCACCCTGAACGCTTCCTCTACTTGAGTGAGTAACGATGATACACGAACAGACATTGACCACTAACCAATGAAGGCGGTTTTACACTGACGCCATATAGACAGCGCTAAATACATTACCTACAAATTTTAAATGATAAAAGAGGTTAAATCCTCTATTATAATAACCAAAGATTTTCCAACAATATTCCGTATGTGTATAGTAAAATTTACGAATATAAAATTAAACAAAAATTACTAAAAAAAATGCGTGATTCTATTTATCACTATTTCCCTCGAAACTCGTAGTGACTTCTTGCGGAACCCTAGGGTTAAAACCATGCTCACGACACAATTCTACTTCCAACGTGAAGCACATTTATTTACCTTCTGTTATAAATGTTATCAATGACGTATAACAGAAGGTAAATAAATGTGTTTCACGTTGGAAGTAGAATTGTGTCGCGAGCATGGTTTTAATTGTTTGTTTTGGTTCTTGACCAGATCCAACTCGATGCCTGTTGAGCTGGAGACAATATGAAGCTCTCTTCAGGAACCGGCTAGTGATGCCCACCTTCAAAAGGAAAAAAAAACGATTGAATATCCAAGGAATCTACAGCACCCGACCAGTAGCTCATGGAATCCCCCCCCTTATCTATGCAGTCGGATCGCAACGATTCATAGCATTTTTTTTCTTTTGCTCGTGCAACTCCTCCCATGGAAGTATTTACCCAAATCTCCCCACTGAGTTGGGATGTGAAGCAAGATCAAGTTTAATGTGGAGAACCTAAGCACGTGTACACTTGTGCCAGGGACAAAAATTGCTCAGTCCCCCCAACTGCCGATAACGCTGGCATCGGTATGACTACCGTTCCCTCCTCTCTAGTGCAACGGGGGTTGCTGTTTGATATGTCCCGGAAAGGGATATATTTGAACGAAGTAGCTAAGTGGTTTTGGCTACTATAACCAAGTAGAATATGGTAGCAGTAATCGACTGGTACACGTCGTAGTCGCAGGTAAGAAGTGTAGATCAATGGCGTAGTACAATGGGCGTCGTTATAGACTTAGCTCTCAGACTAAGGCTCTGACTCTGTCGTACCTATACGTCCGTCGGTATTTATGACGGACACCAGCCAATCATATTCCATTGAGGGGGAACACAGGTGTAAGCATATTCCATTATATCACAGTTTCAGGCAGCTCTTCCCCAGGATCGAGCACCTGACAATATATTATTTTCCCACAGACGGAGCCACAAATCAGTCGCACTCTGCCCGAAAACAGATACACAACTGAGAAATGATACCACCCTCTCCGCGGCAGGAACTGTTAATTCTACTAGAAGGGCAGACGTCTTTGAACCAGGCCATGCTACAATATGAGGGCGTGCGTCTGTTTGGACGGTGTGTACTGAAAATTGTAGAGACGTTCTAAGATCCATTAACATCTTCAATTATATTAATATTATTATATATGTTTATTTAGTGAGCACAAGTGTTTAAGTTGACATCCTTGCTTCTTTTAATAAAGCAATTAACTCAAACAAAAAAATTTCTAGTAATAAGGACACATGGCACAGTGGATAAAGGCATTGGTTTGATCCAGTGACAGGACCCAAAGAGTGTGAGTTCAATACCCGGTTAAGGCTGTGGAGAACTTTCAGAGGGAAATCAACAGGAGATAACTGATAACTGACATCCATTAAACATGGCACGTGGAACTAGAACAGTCTACCCTAGTGAGCGAAATAAAGGGTTCAGTTCGACATTCCAACCACCCAAAGAAGGCCGGAGCGTACAACGGCCGAAACGTTGTAATAAATATGGCGACAAAGATGAGGACAATAGTCCGAATAATATAAATAATGTACATAATACCTCATCTCAGAAATATAGACAGATACAATAAGAAAAATATATAACAAGGCAAAAACTTCAGACTATAATGAATAGAGTAAAATAAAAAGTGTTATAAATTTCAGTAAGTTAGCAGGTTACTGTTAGTAAAATACAATAACAAATAATCAGTTCAACAAGTTTTTTTTTTAATAACAGGCACATTTATTGAGCATTCTATTTCATATCAGGTGTTTCACTTTGCAGCACATCAGAAATAAAACATAGTATACATTTCTTCTCACTCTGTTTATTCTTGAATAAGAGCAAAGTCATCAATATTGTCATGATTTTCTTTTGTAACATGCAAGGTTCAAACATGGTGAGCATTGCTCAGCAGAAACAGAATATTAAGTAAGTAAACAAAGTTTAATCAGTCAAGATCAGAAATTGCCACTGGGAATTTATTAATCTGTTTTACCATCTTCCTGTTGATTTTTATTACAACTCTCAGTGGACAAATGTCTTTGACCGCTAAGCAAACAGTATAAAATTGGAAATGAAGCAGCTTTTAGAGTTCATGAATAATGGCATCTGAAATGTACTACACGCATGGACGTCTCATTAGAAGCTGCATTTTGATTTTCAATCTTCTGTTTGCATTCACAGTTAAAGAAAAGTTTCTCAAATTAAACAATAAGACTGAATGAAATTAGTAAGAAAAACAATAAAGTAAAACTACTTCCTCCAAAAAAAAAATAAATAAATAAATTTCAAATTAAACAGAAATTACTTTAAAACAATGCAACAGCGATGTTTTTCTGATGTTGATATTTTATAAGCAATATTAGTATTATTATTAAAATATTTTAAACTCTTATCAGAAACCGTATGTGAATGATTAAGAAATAACATATGGTTAATTTACATTTGTTAAATGAAAAAGTTGATAAAATTTTTAAATTAAAAAAAGAAAATTAATTTCAAAATATGGAGGGACTCAGGCACCTTGCAATAGATTAATGGTTAACAAGTTAATCTGATGGACCATTTATGTCTGTTTTAAGTTCAAGCCTTACTAGGTACACTACAATTGTAGCCTTGTGCCAGGCTAAGCTTAAATTTTAAATGGATGGGCTTGATTAAAAATTCATATTTCTCCACAATTGGGAGGCATAATTCACACCACTTTGAATAAGAAAAAGATTTTGGGGGGAGGGTGGTGAGAGCAGTAAACGCAAATAAACTGATATTTTTAATGCTATCAAATATCTTAACTTTATATCAGTAAATATATGGAGTCAAAACTGTTTCACTGTGATCGCTAGACTTTTTGAATTTAAGCACAGGTGATAAGGTCTTCTTACATTTGGATTGGCTAGATGTGACTGTAAGTGCTATATTAACAGTCTCTTTTTTTGCACTTCTCGCTTGTGGAACTCTCTTCCAGCTTCATGCTTGCCAGCCAACTCTGATCTTTAAAAATGTAAATTGATTACTCTTCCTTTATTTTTCTCGCTCCTTAATAATGTTTCTCCTTTTTCTTATTCTTTCACACTCAGTAAGCCCTTGTGTCTGAGGTGATAAGATAAAAAAAAATGGACAGATATCGGCTGTAGGGTGGGGAGAAGAAGAGAGGGCAGTTAGAAAAAGAAATAAAATAGATGGCATGATCAAGTAGCATTAGAACAAAGTAATTTTGTTTTTGTTTTTGTTTTTTTGTTACAAAATCTGACAAAATTTAAGGATCACTTAAAGAACATGTATGCTTTGCAAAGAAAAAAAATAACCTAAGTGTTATAAACAAACATGATTTGATTTTATTTTGTTATCCAAAGTTAAATGTCTGAATGTTTATTTATATCTTGTTGACATTTTCTGAACAAGACATTCCACACATTTTACCCTTCGTACATTTTGCTTTATTTCTAACCTTTGCACAGGTGATGTCCAAATTTGGCTGATATCTTGTATTTCCTTAAACTTAAACTTGTTAAATTCATAGGGGAAAAACTCATGAAACCTTTTAGCCAATTCTCATGAAGAATGTGATTTTCTGTTACATTTGCTTAAATAAGTTATGACTCAGTTTTGAAACTTTCTCTTACCCACCCACCCAGGCTTAATTGTCCTGAAATATGGGATCAGACAGCCCGTAACAAATGCAGGGGCCAGTGATCAAGGTTTGTAGAGTAATATTTCTTTCTTTCTTGTCTCTGCAATGTGCAGTAACACACCCACATGAGGCACAGTGGAGTAGTGGGTCATGGCTCAGACTGAGGGAAAGCTGAGTTTGAATTCCAGTCAAATCCATTACATTCACTTATGTGCTAATGCCCTTGGGAAAGGTATTAATCCACTTCTTCTCCCTCCAGCTATGGGTAAATAGCAGGACAGACTGGGTTCTATAGCCTTGGATGGCAACTGGTCTAGAAGAAGGACAACTCTGAATTCAAAAGATACGGACCATAGTTTGGGGACCCTGTAGCACATAGTGCACCATGTCTCTGTATTCAGCCCTTCAAAAAGTGTGGATGGTTCTGCACAAAGCCTTCACCACTATAATCAAATCATATGTGCTGGTGTCTGGCTGTCAGTTCCTAGGAAAAGAGTTGCTCACCATCATACGTCGAATACAATGAGAGTCCACCATATTTTAAAATTTAGGAGATCAGCAAATCATGCTCCCTTGGTTTCAACTTCTCGGTATCCTCAGGCAATATTGGCCAATATATATATATATATATATATATATATATATTGAGGATACCAAAAAGTTGAAACCAAGGTAGTATGATTTACTGATCTCCTAATTTTTTAAATTTATTAACTCTGCATGTTAAATTTTTATTCTCTTTATTTGAGTATTGAGCACTTTTTAATACAACTGTTTCCTGGTCTAATTCAACTTTGACCAATAACTGTTTTATAAAATGTGGTACAAGGCCAGAAGCATGGGGCACCCAGTGAGGATCAAACTCACTACTCAGTCGTAAATAACCGAGCAAGACAAGTTTCCTAACCATTACACCACATCGAGATGCCCTTTATTTCCCAAGCATAGTTTAGATGTGGCACAAGGCCGAAAGTAGGGGGAGCACCCAGTGATAATCAAACTCACTACTCAGTCATAATTGTTCTAGCAAGTCAAGCTTGCTAACCATTACACCACCTCAAGGGACACCTGTTTTATAATTGTCACATATATATATATATATATATATATATATATATATATATATAAAAAAAGAAGTGGCCAAAAATGCTTGGGACAATATACAATTTTTACACTCCCTACCCTAACAAACAGAAAAATTTATGGACATTAGAAAACTCAAATTCATCAAATTTTACTTGTCTATCATATTCAACGGAACATGCCCATATATATTATATATATATATATATATATATATAAAATCCTAGTGAGCCAGAAACTACCTACCTAGGTTTCACCTAAATGGATCTTCAGGGTGAACTGGCTTATATATATATTTTTCCACAGATGAAATGCGCACACACAAATACATGCACACACAAAGCCCTGACTATAGAAAAGCAACATTTAAAATGTTTAAAATTAAAATTGTGGATGTTATAGCTGTGGACATTTGTCTGGTGACATCCTATCTAATGGCATAAAAAACCATAAAACACAGATGCATGACTAGTTACTGTTTTGAATTTGCAGTATACCTAATACCAAAAAAGAAATATCTTCCTATGGGTTTGGGAGGGGAATGCAAGAGACGTAGCCTGCTAGAAAAAGTTTGGGAAAACAATAGAACTTGTCAGACACCAAATTTCAAAAGCACATGTTTCAATGCAAAAATATAATTTTTATATCAAATCCCTGTTCCCACAATTCTTTTTAATAGTGTGTATTATATATTGTCAACAGTATGAAGAGTTAAGCTTGGGAATAAAGCCTACAGATATTTATGGTCTCTCCACTTCCAGACATTCAGTGTTCTTAAAATCTTAAGGCAGACTGAGCCAGATGTTTTAACATTATGGTACAATATGTGATAATAATCAATTTGGAATTTTATAACATAACTAAGATTAATATCTTTATCTATTTTTGAAATGATAAATTAGTAATATTTGGTTAATAATTTTATACTAATCTTGAAATTATGATATTACTAATTTACTAATATTTGATTATATATATGTTTTATTATAAAAATTCCAAAATGTATTAACATTTTTTTTTTATTTCATGTCTGTATTAATAGGTGTGGACAATGAATTTTTCCCCAGGAAATTTTCAGACCCCCTGACCTTATTAAGACACCTTTTTCTGCCATTTATTTTGCACGTTTCCCTAAAACTCCAAAAATAAACAGTAATTATTATGATATGACATGTATTCATAGATTATATTTCATTGCATTTTTTTTTAAAATCCAGTTCCATTTTTTTAGTTTTCTTTTCAGGATAACTATAGGTTGTCCAGTAAAAAAAAAAAGCAGCAAATTTCAGTGTTTTAAATTTCAGGAATAACTAACCTTAAATAACCTTGAATAAATTTCTTGAATATCCATGACCTTGAATAATCATTCAGCTCTCATATAATTACTTTATTCTGATTGGTTCTTTTATGATTAATTGCTGCTTGATCTTGTGACTCATCATTTAAAGATTATTTGCAAACAACTTTCATCTTTCGTTCTGTCCTTCTCGTATGGCTAAACAACTCACTGATTTTGAGCATCAAGTTATGTACTTTTCAAAGAAGATCATCCGATGTAGGAATTGACGAAATGCGCAGAAATTCTTCCTGAATTTTTCAGTTACATCAGTTGTCACCAGTTTTCAACAACTGTCTCATGACTTTCAGAATTTACTGCTTTTTACTGGGAACTGTATATTCCATTCTTTGACAAACTTTTTTAATAAAGTTTTTTTGGGGGTATTGCTAATATACAATTTCACCATTATATTTTGCAACATCGACAAAATGAAAAAGCTTAGAAACTCTTATATGATACATTAAAAGCTGCATAAGTATAAAGTGCTTAAGAGATCATCTCCTTAACGTTTTACATATAAGAACTTGAAAAGAAATTTAACATTGAGCAGCTGCAAAATTATATTTTCAGGTATCTTTTGGTATACAGTCTGCTCTAAAATATCTATTGCCATGAATAAAATAAAATATCAAATTTCTAGATATCAGTTATAAACATTTACAAAACTTTATCCATCCTGAGTATGACAATAAACTACATCCGCGTCCTGGGTAAGATGATAAACTACATCCAGCAGCAAGGCCTCTGATCAGGAGGTTTTGAGGAGCATGGAAACCAAACTAAACCAAATTACAAAACTTTATATAAAAGGAAAAAATGATTAATAATTTGTTAAACTTGTACATGTAAGAATCCTGGGAATGAGGTTGGCTGTATTACAGTAATGGTTCTGGGGTTAAAAAAAAAAAATAAATAAATAATTTTTTTTTTTTTTTTATTTCATGCTCTTATTATACTATTTTTATCAGGTGCCTAATAGAAAATGTAGACATTTTTTTTTTCAGGAAATTTTCAGATACCTTACCTTATTAAGACAACTGCCCCATACCATTTATTCGGCCCTTTTTACTAAAACTCAGACAGCAATTATTATAGTTGGTGACAGTTTTTTCTTACATGTTTTTATGATGACATGCATTCATAGATTCAATATCATTGCATTGCTTAACAAACACCATAAAATAAAAATATACCAAATTCCTAGATATCAATTATAAACAATTACAAAACTTTATATAAAAAGAAAAGGTGATTAATAATTTGTTAAACTTGAAGAGGTAAAAATCCTGGGAATATTGTCTGTGTTAGAGTAATGGTTCCGGGAGGCGGGGGGGGGGTACTTAAATTCTAATTTTTGAGCCTTTAAATAATTTTCCAACCCCACTTTTATTAAGACATCTCCATATTGATAAACATTTGACTTCCACCCCTATTATTAAGACTATGATCCTTGTATTAGGGACCTAAGAGCATGAAATCAACAGCAAAGACTGTCATTTCTATATGACTTTTTTTATCAAAAAGAGAGAAATTTTTGGAACACATGAAGAAAGACGTCTTGAAAAATTTGATACTCACAGGATAGACTAAATAGAAAAGGGTTAGAGAGAAATCTACCTAAGCTTGTGTAAATGGATAGCAGAACAGGGAATGAAAGGGATATTAAAAATACAAACATTATCAAGAGCTATAAAGGATAGGAAGTTGTGGATAGCCATGACTGCCCAGGTTCATAAATGAGATCCAAGCTTAAAAAAATGCCATACAAATGTTTTCCTTTTGTTTACGACACTCTTCTAGAAACAAAATCTAATACAAGTTGGCAAACAACTTAAGAAAATTTATAGTTAATGTCATAACAGGAAAATTAAAGACTGTTTTGGAGATCAATAAGAGAAAATCTTTATAACGTTTAATTTGTTATTTATATTTATTCATTGTGTTGCAGAACTGTGACTTGACAAATTTACTTCATCATAATTTTTTTTTTTTTTTTTGGCCGGGTCGTAATTGCAAAAGAAAATCATGACAAGGCTTTAATTAACTTGATGAGGCACCAAACAAAAAGGTCAGTGGACGGTGATCCAGTACTGTAAACAATGAAAGCACAAAATACAAAAAGCTGGAAATTCTTATTCTCCGCTTCTATTGAGGCAGTCAAAGAGACATGGGTACCAAAAATGAGCAAGTCCATCGGAAGAGCAAAAACTTGAGACAACAGCAGCAGCAGCAACAGCCACCCCCTTAACACTCAAATAGATACTTCCACACCCCTTCACACCACTCTGGTTTTCATGCACTGCAAACAAATGCTAAGAGGCTTTACGAGGTTTCAGCAGGAATTTTTGATGGTTTCATTCTGTGGAGCAAGTCTTTTGCTTTGATTCTTGTGGCTCTGGAGACACTAAATTTTCTGTTGTGGAACTGAAATTTAAAAAAGAAAAAAAATGGCAGTGTTAAAGAAGTTACAACTGACAAAGATATTTTAATTTGTTTAACTTGTTCAAAATGTATAATAGAAAAAAATTAAAATATGTTTTGTATTTCAACAGAAATTATTATCCTGCTTGCTTGTGTGTATATATATATATATATATATATATATAGTAACACGGATATAAGAGAGATTTTCTCTGGTCCCAAATTAGAGCCCATACTTACCTAAACAAAATAGACCAAACCCGGATATAAGAGACTTCTTCTCCGGTCCCGACAACTCTCTTATATCCAGGTTACACTATATATATATATATATAAAATAAACATGGAGAACTTTTTTGTGAGTCAGTTTTAACATATTTCAAATTCTATGTTGTGCTAATAGGACTCACCTGGATTATACCAATGGATTACTATATATATATATATATATATATATCTCAACCTTTCTTTAGTAAACACCTTTCATTAAATATGTCAGACAAGGAAGATTTACTTAATATTTTTTTTATTTAGTTTTTCCAGCATCCTTATGCATTTCCATTTTGTAGGAGTAAGGGAATACAGAAAATTTACATCATTATTTCTGTACTCCCTGACTACTACAAAACAGAAAAATATAAGGAGCCTGGAAAAATTAAATAAAAAATGAAGTAATACTTTATATGCCATATTTAATGAAAGATATTTAAAAAAGAAAGGTTTCTACCCAAACATACATTATATATATATATATATATATATATATATATATATATATAGTGGGGGGAAACAAATATTCATATACATACAAATTTAAGGTATTTCCAACAAATGAATTAACATAATATGCTTTTCATATAATTAACTGTACATGGATACATAATAACTAAATATGCATACAAAACAGAAAAAAACATTGATTTAATGCAATTCCATTTATCCATTTTAATGGGTGAAAAAAGTATTCGTACAATACAAATTTCAGATTTTAAAGCTTTTAAATTGCTTTAATACCCTAGATTATTCAAGTGGAATATTCTAGAATGTTCCAATAATGTTAACAGTAGTTATTTTTAGCTTAAATATTCAAACACAACATTCTGTAATTGATATTTGTGTGAGAAGGTTATCATCATGGGAAGAGTTGACAAATTTACAAAACAAGTCAGTTATGTGCCATGCGTGATACACACTTAGGCGATCATAAATCTTTCGATACATCACTGGCAAGGCAAATTTTTTCCTACAGTAGGTTGCCATTACTTTCTGCAGTAGACCAGTTGCCATCCAAGGCTATAGAACCCGGCTTGTCCTGCTATTTACCCATTACCAAAATGTCGCAAGCCTCTCACTGCTCTATTGCTATTTCCATAGAAAGTGCTCAAATGAACTTCATTCCTTATTTCCACCAGTTCTAACCTTCATGGCTAAGAGCTATGCTATACACATTGTAGTGAACAAGCTTCATTCCATTCCTATTCCATTGGTGGGGTGTAAGTTCCCCACGAGCAGTTTCTTCCCATGAACCACTGCTCTGTGGAACCAAATTCCAAGAGGGTGTTTTCCTGATCACTACAATCTTAACTTGTTCAAGTTTCAGCTTAGCTGTTATCTTCCTGACATATCTGATTAAATTCTGCTTTTTACTCTGTAAACCTCTACTTCAAGTGGCTCATGGGCCTTGTACAGGATGAACATCACTGTTATATATATATATATATATATATATATATAACAACACCTAAAACAAACACCTTGAAAATGGCTGAAGTGGTTAAAAGCACTTGGAACAAGATGAAAAATTTTTGCACCCCTTACTCCCACCAACTGGAAAAATGTAAGAACTCTGGAAAAACTAAAAAAAAAAAAAAAAATTTTCCTTGTCTATCATATTTAAGAAAAGATGTTTAAAAGAAAGGTTGCTGCCCATATATATTAGATAGATAGCTAGATATCACCAATACACTTTCTTACCTTCAGTCCTTCCAAGCATTCTCACAGGGAAACTGACATAATATTTATTTGGAAGCAACTAAAGAAAAACTGACAAGAAAGAAAAGGATGCAAAGGTGAAAAATAGGAGCAAGCAGAAGAAAAATAAAATGGAAAGAACACTTTATATAAGGGATGATTGTACATTTCTGAGTATGCCTGTCTGCTGGGGTAGCTCACCAGTTACTCACCTGTTCAAGCATAATATGTGCTTGTTCAACACCCACAGTGCCAACCTATAGTTTATACTAAAACTATTGTGGGAGTTTCTGGGAGAGTGCATAATATGGTGCAGCCAACATTTGAACAAGGCCAGTACACTCAAACCCTCAGTCACAATGACCTGTGATAACTTATTTTTAAATTTACTGAGTTTTAAATGAATATACAATTCATAATTAAATTTGAAGTTTTTAGCTTCAGTTTTTGGAACACAGTAATTCCTATGTATCAAAGAAACCATATTTTGTAAATCAGTTAATTTATAATATATATATATATATATATATATATATATATATATATATATATATATATATATATATAAATAAAGAACAAAAAAGATATATAATCCGGTGTTCTTATAGATATTTTTATTTTTACAAAATAGTGCTCAATGTAAATTTACAGAGCATTAATATTATAAATCAATTCATTTAAAATATGTTTTTTTTTTTCGCTACAGTTCTAACCATGTTTCAAAAATGGAAGCTAAAAGCCACAAATTTAATTTTGTGATTAAATTAAAGACATTAGTTCCATTTCATCCTCAAGCGATTCAGTAAATTTAAAAATAAGTTATTCCAAAATTCACTTGAAGATGAAACAGAACTAATGCTTTTAATTTAATTATATAATTAAATTTTATGTTTTTAGCTTCAGTTTTTGAAACATGATAATTCCTGTGTAGTGAAGGAACCATATTTTTAAGTCAGTTAATTTATAATATTTATGCTCTGTAAATTTACATTGAGCACTGTTTTGTAAAAATAAAAATATCAATAAGAACACTGGATTATATATCTTACTGTTCTTTCTTTTAACTATAATATATATATATATATATATATATATATATATATATATATATATATATAATATATATATATATTTAAAAAAATTATCTATTTAAAATAATAAATATGTTATAAAAATGTATAACATAAATATGTTATAAAAATGTATTTTTTTAGTGATTTTATAACATATTTTTGTTATAATTTTTAAATAATTATATTTGCTCTACTCTGTATTGAGCACTCTTTTAAGAATACTAATTGTTGGTTATTGGAATTTATTCCATATACACCAATCCTATACTTGGAGATTATATATATATATATATAAAACTTCAAACATTATTTTTAGTGGGAACTTGTATTTGAGTAGAAGCTTCATCTATTGTCTTATTTTTAAACAGTGTGTCCTATGTCTACCAGCCTGCACATACAAAAGCATATACCTTCTGGCAACATTCAAACCATCATCCCCCTTTGTAGAAGAAACCAACATCAGACAGTGATTTGTGAAGGACTCCCAAGATTCATAATCCTTTTCCAGAGTTGAAATAGCAGATGAAAGAGAGAGCAAGAGGGGGCATGAAAAGAAAATCCAAGAAAAATGAACAAGTTTGCTGACTGGATAACAAAAAAAAAAGAATAAGGCATGAAAAAGTGTGAAAATTGCAATACATTAAAAATTCTCCATGGTGAGAGAGAGAGAGAGAGAGAGAACGAAAAAATTAATTAAAAGATGATGCAGTAGAAATATTGTGCATTCTTTATCATTTTTTTTTTTTTTTTTTGCATTTGAAGCAAATTCAGTTTTGTATAATATTTACACAAAAAATAGACGAACAATTAAGTTTGGGAGGGATAAGGTAGAGAATGAGAAGATACAGGGAAAAGGGGAGAGAAGAACAGGGAAATGAGATAATAAATAATCTTAGTTGTTAATCTCCATGGGTCAGCAAGTAGATAACATTATTGGACTGTTCAATGACAACCTCGTACTTTTTACATTTTCTTACCACTTTCACTAGCATACTATAGATTACAAGAATTTGCACAGTTTCAGTTTTATGTCTCAACTGAATGTGACAAATTTATGCTGCAGTTAATGGGTTTAAGTACATAAAAATAAGTAACATGCTGTGATATCCACATACATAATGTAGGTAATGCAAGTTTCTTTAAAAAATATAAGTCCTACACAATAAAAGATTTGAATGTCAACCACTGACAATTGTAATACAGTGACTTAAAATCTTTCCAAAAAATTTTAAAAATACAGAAAAGATTAAGTGTGTGCAAAAGTTTCCATGTTTTGCATTTTTTTTAATAAAATATAAAAAATAGTTAAGAAAAAATAAAACAGCTTCCATCTCTAGTTTTCCAAAAAGAGTTTGCTTATTCTGACATGTTCACACTGTTTAAAAACATTTTTTTTTTTTTTTTAAATAAAAAATAAAAAAATGAAATGGCATTTTGTTGTGGATTCAAACTATAGTTGTGTTTAAAAAAAAGAATAAATACATTTTTAAAAATGGAGAATACTGGGGGCTCTTGCACATGTATAATAAAGAGTATATTTTCTATTTCATATTCAGAATGTTAGTTACCTCCCTTGATAATGATCAAACTGTGAAGATAATGATTCACTCCCCTTTTTTATGATTATTATAATATTGCCAAAAAAGTTCTCAAATATTTTCTGCTTCTAAGTCCTTTCAGGAAGATTCTAAGAGAATAGACATGTCCGCTCTGCTTTATGGGCTGGCATTTGAATAAACATCTGCATCATATCTTGGCTAGTGCTATAGGAAGTTGCACTTACAAAAGAGTTAAGTAGCTTTGACAGCTCTTCTAAAAAGAAAGATGACCCTTACTGACACCAAGAAAGGAGAATGAAAAAAAGAAATCTCATGAAAAATTGGAGAAAGAACAAAAATCTACTAGAGCACTATTCAGTTGAAAGAAATGTTAAGAAAAAAGACGGGAGAAAAAAAAAACAAAAGAAAAATCATTTCAACACTTAGAATTTTAACCATTTCCAAATCCAACTTTGATGCTTCTTGGAGATTGATTCTTACATAAGGAACGAGAGTAGACCAATTGCACTGCTCTAATCTAGTTTCTCCCTCCACAGCTCTGACCTTACACAAAATGCATTCTTTGACAAGTCAAATATTAATATCTAAAAAAAACAAAACTGGCAACTTGAATTATAGATTTTTTTAAAACAAAAACACACTGACAGAAGGAATCAAGCAAGATGTCTTAGTGAGGCAAAATATATTCATGAGAAGCTGAAAGTATTGAAACTACAAGTAAAACAGAAAGAAGAAAGGTGTCCTATTGAATTTATGGGCAGTGTCAAAATGTTGACAAGAGGTTAAAAAAAAAAAATGAAAATCAATATTATTGGAGACATTTTGTTGCTCATCAGGAACAAAGAGACAATATTTCTTTTTCATTCTCTCAGAAAAAAGCATAAAGAAAAATGATAATTTCTATAATTTTAACTTGTTTACACATGGCATCAAAAAATGAAAAAAAAAAAAAAAAAATGATAGCAATACTTAAGTTTTTGGTACTTTATAAATACAGTGAAATTACACATTTCTATCCATTAACTTTTGTTTTATTTTTTTAAATAAAGATCACCCAATAAAAGGCCCAAGAGCCACTCAAAATAGTTACTGAATGAAGTGTGTGATATGAATGTAGCTAGACTTCATTATTTTACTGTTGAAATTCATAGATATAACCTTATTATGTGCCTTAGAAATTTCAATTCTCTTTATGATTCTAAGTGTCTTCCATTTCCATTTTCCCTAAAACATTGCCATTGCTCACATGTTCATACAATAAGATTCTCAGCATCCTTCTGTAGAACAACATTTCTGTTGCCTCTTCATCTGTGAGCAGATTGCCCAGCATTCAGTAATATAGAAGGATTGATATTATGTAACAGGCCAGTATTCTTTTCCTTTGTTTCTAATGAAATTTTCACATTTCTTAATAATTTGCTTAGCTTTAGAAAGGCAACTTTCCTTATTGCAAATACACCTTTGGATTTCAGCGACATTTTCCACCTTCTGTTAAAAAACTTCCTAGACATAAATGGCAACTCAGAGACATTAGATAAAGAATTGGTCAGTATAAGCAGTACCCTACCACATCACAACTACCCTGGGTACATGGCAACAGCCCCAAAAAACTGGGATAGACAGGTACAAAAGGAGGACAACAACACTCAGAAAACAATCTACCTGCCTTATGTGAAGGGGTTATCAGAGAAAAAACAAAGGATCTGCACTCCATATAACATCAGGACAACTTTTAAAAGCTGAACAACACTTTGCAGATACCTCTCCCGAGTAAGAACCCCCGCCCCACAGAGTAGAACATGAGTAAAGACTGTGTGTACACCATCCCGTGCAGTTGCGGAAAGAAATATAAAAGGGAGACAGGCCACCTCCTTAAGGTAAGGCCTCAAGAACACCAAAAAGCTGTAACACAAGGTGAAGTAGAAAAATCAGGTGTGGCTGACCACATATGGAGAGAAAAGGGAAATCACCACCCTCTGTAGGAACGGGTTGAAATCATAGACAAAGAACATCACTGGAAAATTCGTAAACTCAAGAAATCAGCACATATGCAAGGCCACAAAAAGCTCCTGAGCCGAGCAAGCATAGAAATGAATATGGGAACCAGTAATAAGGAGTGCCAGAGAAAAGTGATAATAACAATGAAAATTGCAATATGAGCTCTGGTAAAAAAAAAAAAAAAATGCAATGATAACAGCAAAAATTGCAATATGAGCACTGTTAAAAAATGGTTGCTGAAGACATTAGGTTTATAATACCCAGAAATTCATACAGAGATGTCCTCAATGACACATGCCACAGTGGATAAAGGCATTGGTTAGATCCACTGACAGCACCCAAAGAGTGTTAGTTCAATACGCAGTTAAGGCAGTGGAGAACTTGGGGAGCAGAATTAACAGGAGATAACTGATAATTGACATCCATTAGAAATGGCACTTGAAACTAGAACAGTCTACCCCAGTGAGTGAAATAAAGGCTTCAGTTCGATATTCCAATCACCTGAAGAAGGCCAGAGCATACAACAGCCGAAACATTGCGATAAATATGGCAACAAAGATGAGGATGATAGTCCAAACAATGTAAATAGAGTACATAATACCTCATCTCAGAAATATACACTTCCTAGATGTTTAAATTTTTGTACTTGCATGATTTTGGTGTCTACAATTCATAGTTTGTTCGTTTTGCTGGCAATCAGACATTTTTTTTCTTACAATTGATGTTTAGTCCTTTCTTATCTCTTCTGTTTTTTATTACCTTCTGTAAGTGTTCTTGTACTTTCCTTTCCACGTCTGCTATCAACACTGTGACATCTGCATATCTGATGTTGTTAAGATAATGAATCCTGGTAAGAATTCTAATCATCTCAAAATCACTTCACTGTAAAGTTTAAATAAGTCCAGTGAGAAGACATATCTTTTTCTTACATCACTTTCTATTTCTGTATATTTACTGAATTGATTTTCTATCCATATTCTGGTGATTTGCTGCCAGTATAAGTTTTGGATTATTCTAATATCCTTACTGTAAGAGTTCTTGGATTGCAAAGGAAATATTTGTCACAGATTACTTCCAAAAAGAAGAGAATAAATCATAAGTTTAGACTCGAATATCAGGGGTAGAAAGAAATGACGAAATCTCGATTCGCAGGTACTATATCACAAATCACAATGCACGTAACCAATCAGAAAAATAACCCACTCATCGGCGAACACAGTAAACAAATACATGAATTTTGTCTTTGATCCCTGATTCAACAATACCAACTGCTTTTATCGACTGAGCATTTTTTTTCATTCAGCTACAATTGGGAGAGGACGCAAAATATTAGCATATCCAAAATACTTTTATGGGTACTCCTGTGACTGACTTGTTTCTAATTTGAATATTCCGTCTTCAGCATATCATGCAGAATATGTGCTCTTTTTTTTGGCAAGTAACTTTCTTTTTTCACCACAGTTTCCATCGTAGGATACATGTGACACACTGTCGCTTGGTTTGACAAGGTAATTTGCCATTTTCTTCGCTATACTTACCTAGCTGTTCAAATAATTCTTATAATTTGACATACCTTATCAAACACTTTTGCATAATCTATAGAATGTAAGTATACATCCTTCTACATTTGTGTTGCTCTTTCTCATATCATTCTGAGCATAAATATTGCATTCTTTGTTCAGGTGCCTTTAGCAAACCCACACTCTTTTTGCTGTATTGTTAGTCTAATTCTACTACACTCTGTATTTATTAGAATTTAGATAAGTTTTGTTAAATGGCTTATTAGGCTGATTGTCTGATGGAATTGGCATTCGTTTGCTCCAGACTTTTTAGACAGTGCTACGAAAATGGATCCACAGAGGGCTACAATGTCATTAATGGCATTTTGAGAGCATGTATGTATATTTGTGGATTTTTGCAGGAAGTGTAACTGATATCAGCATGGAAAGAGAAACCAGCTTGCCAAGTTCAAATTCCGGGCCATTCTGTTGCATTCACTTTCACACAAATACCCTTGGGAAAAGCCTGAATCTGTCTCTTCTCCTCCCAGTTTTGGATTAAACAGCAGTAGAGTCTGGGCTCTGTATTCTTTTGCCATAACCAGTCTAAGAGAAGGAAAACTTTGAATTCCAAACCGTGAAGAAGGCAACAGGAAACCATTCCACTATTTCTAACAGGAATGCTAGGTATTTTACAGATAAGAAATTAGGAGAACTGTAAGGTCTGAAGAGCCATGTCATAAAAAAAAAGTGTATTTCTGCATATTCTTGCTTTATCCTGTTGAATAAGTGAACATTAAATGGAATTGACCAAAATTCCCAATAACAACAAGAATAAAGAATAAGAAGAACAGAACCAAATAATACAAGAAATGAACAATGTAATACAAGACAAAGCAAAGTAAAGCAATTATAAGGCAGTAAAAAAAAGTAAGTTTCAAAAGCAAATGGGATACAGTCGAGTGGTTAGTGTTCCGACTTCAAGGCAAGAAAGAAAAAAAATGTGTGGGTAAAGATTTGTCTATTTTTATTAACTAAGAAGGAATCCCAGCAGCATCTGTAGGATCTGTCTATAAATTTGGGGAGATTTTTAGCCATCATTCCCACAGACTAAAACCAATATATCCTGCATATATCTCAAATATAAAAATAAATAAAAGGAATATATGTAGGTAAAAATAAAAAATATACATACATATATATATATATATATATACACACACAAAAAAAACAAATTATATATATATATACACACACACACACACACACACACACCTTTGTCTATTTAAATGCGTGTGATTTAAATTATCAAGATTGATAGTTGAAAGTAAAAGTGGAATATAGTAGTCTTAGGTGAAGATTACTGTTTGTCTTAAAGGCCTGTGTGTGTGTGTGTGTGTGTGTGTGTATGTATATTTAAACAAAAATTTTGTACTCCAGAATTGAAATATGGATTTGAAATTAACAGAAAATATTCTTTTAAAAAGGGACCTTTTTTGTTCAACACTTCTTCAGAAAGATTTGTTGGAACAACAATAATCAAAACAATGAAATTGAAAAAGGTAGACACAGGGGTTAAATAAGGAACCATGAATAAAATAAATTTATTACTAAAAACAAACAAATTGCTGTAAATAAGCTCCTAGTATATATATATATATATATATATATCATATTCACAAAGAGGAATGAATTTGAAGGATTACTTTCAATTATGGAATGTCTAGCAGAATAGTTTCATTACAGCATTGCTAGTGGAATGGCTTTAATCCTCAGAGTGTACCCTATAATAGGCAACTAGAAAAAAATATATAATAATAATAATGATAAAATACAAGTTTACTACTTGTTCTAGACGTACATATACCCATTGAAAATATTTCTTGCTGACTTAGACAGGTCAAAATTTCCAGACTTTAAGAAATTAAAATTTTTTTAAGCAGATTGAAAGAGGAAATTAATCAAATGTGACAATGTTTTTCTAAAAATAAAAAAAAAAAAAGAATATAAGTAGTAGAACTTTGAAATGAATGATTTTTTTTTTTTTAAAGAATGCAAAATAAAAGAAAAAACCTTTAAAATGGCAGCAGACAAGAGTCTGCAAAAATTAAGTTTTCGGAAAATCATAAATATATATATATATATATACATACACACACACTTTTATACTCACCCACACATGCAAACAATTATATACCTCTCTATTGATTAGTTTCCATCACGCATATATATATATATATATATATATAAAATTTCTACATATATATTCTTTCATTTTCTACCTGGAATAAAAGATTTACTCACTTAGCCATTAAGTGAATTTGACAAGAAAAAAAAACATAAAATAAAATTTAGAATCTTATTTTAAAAGACTATATTCCTGCTTTGAATTTACATAGAATTTTACCAAATCAACTGCATGCAACTTTAGTGACCATTAATGTTGAAAATACCTTTAATATTTTCAATATTTGTTTTCTATTTCTACTAATGCAAGTGTTGCACTTACAGTCATACCACCTGCAAAAGAATAATAGTTAGAAGCAGACCCCAATTTAAGATCAGTTGATGCCATAAACACAACAATGCTGTTCCCCTCAGCCAACCCTGATAACTAGAACTACTGTGATTGCTTTTAATTTAGTAACAATAGCAAGTTGAGTCAAAAGTTTTTGGCAACTTGTGCCTCCATGTTATATCATTAATTTGAAATAACTTGTTGTCCAATTGTTCCTCAATTCTTTATTCTTTATTCTTATACTGATGTAATGGAATAACCTGTCACCCCCATGAGTGACTACAATATAGATAGTAAGTACCTATAAGTATCTGTAAGTCAACAGACTACAGAGCCTAGCTGCGACCTGTTCCAGCTAAACAGTCAAACTCTCGGCCTTTGGGTAGAGAGGAACCTGGACGAGGCTCTGCCGAAGAGCAGAGTCTCGTTCGGGGAGGTAGACTACCCCTGAACCTGTTTATGCGGGTTTGAAAGGGAATATTTTTGGCCGAGCCTACGGGCTTGGACAACCCATGCTAAACTGGCCTTGTGCCACATGCAGCCCTTGTGTGGGGTCGCTAAATATACTAGCTGCGACCTGTTCCAGCTAAACAGTCAAACTCTCTGCCTTTCGGTGGAGAGGAACCCGGAAGAGGCTCCGCCGAAGGGCAGAGTCTCGTTCGGGGCGGTAGATTGCCCTTGAATCCGTTTATGCGGGTTCGAAAGGAAATAATTTTGGCCGAGCCTACGGATAACCACGCTAAACCAGCCTTGTGCCACATTCTACCTCATGGGGAGGTTAGTAAATATTACTAGCTGGGATCAGTTGAGTACGACTCAGACTTCTGCGAGAACTAGCGAACTTCCAGTAGTAGCACTCACGACTGGATTGACTTGCGACGACCTTGTGCATAACTGTTATCTTTATTCTTATTGTACTGGTTTTTACAATAAACCTTTATTTATTTTATCCACAATGTTTTACAAGTATATATTCCTATTAGCATAGAATATAACATATAACAACAAAACTGCTCTCATTTAACCACCATAGAGAAAATTTTCTGCCTGCCATCAGCATGGCTGACACTAGACTCCTGGAGAGAAATACACTGTGCCTTCTTGGCCTCATGTTTTCAACAGACTTGAATCAAAAGCTGCATCTACTGCAAGGAAAGTTGGATCACTGTGTCATGCCTGAAAATTTTTCTCATCAGAATCTACCTTGCACATTTACAAGTCTACCATACTTCTGTGCCTTGAATACTGCTGCCATATCTGGTCTGGTACTCCTGCTATTCATCCAGAGGTTCTTGACAAAAGAAGGATCTGTAATGTAATTAATCCTGACTTGGCATCTTAACTTCAGTCACTTTCTTACTAATGTGGCTTCCCTCTGTCTTTTCTACAAATATTTTCAATGCAACTGCTCTGATGAGCTTTTTTTTTTTCTAGTATCCTGACTACATGAATTTAAGCATGCTACTAGATTGGCATCTAGGTCCCACCCTTTTATTGTTGAAATAGCTCCCTTCTGCTTACTTGCTTCCCTGATAACTACAATCTTCAAAAATTCAAAGGCAATGCCAATCACCATCTTCTATCTTCTGGAATCCCGTTCATCTTTTATCCATCCCTCAATCCTCCCTATACACAGTCTTTTCTCTTATTTTCACTCCCTGTAACCCTGTGCATACTAGTGGCATTCCTGCCTTGCTTGGGAGTGAAATGATTTTAAAAAAATAAATAAATAAATAAATAAATATAAACATTAATTGTTTATTTATTTTACAGCTTTGATAATGAGTAGTGAAAAAATTGCAATTAGAGCCATTTCACATTCCCTGTGGGGAAAAAAAGGACTGAGTGCAAGGGCAACAGCAAAAGAAATTAACAATGTGGAAGGTTCAGGAACTGTCAATAAACGTGTTGTACAAAACTAGTTCAGATGTTTCAAGGTAGGTGACACCAGCCTCAAAGACAAGCTAAAGTCAGGGAAACCTTCTGCTATGGAAGCTGAGGCTTAGCTTGATATGGTTGAACAACAGCCAAGCACAAACACTCATATGTTGTCTGTAGAATTTGGTCCTTCACAAATCACCATCAATTAACACATCCATCAATCCAGCCTTGTGAACAGACACAGTTTCTCATAAACTGACTACTGACCAGGTTCAACAATGTGTGAACATTTGCAAACAACTGCTGTTTTTAGACTTTATTAAGTGTAGTACTAAATTGGCAGCAAGGTCTCATCATTTTATAAATGAAATGGCTGAGATGTAACTGTAAGTTCTATGCTAACAGTTTCTTTTCTCACATTTCTCACTTGTGGAAATCTCTTCTGGCTTCTTGCTTTCTAGTCAAGTTTGATCTTCAAAAATTTAAATGCAATGCCAATTGTTATCTTCTGTCTTCTTAATTCCTGTTCTTTTATTGTTCACTCTCCTTAATAATGTTTTACTTTTTCTTATATTCTTCTATACTCGGTAATCCCGGGTGTCTTAGTGGCTTTATTCTCTTGCTTGGGGTGAAATGATTTAAAAAAAAAAAAAAAAGGACACAGGTAAAATTGTTAATGCCCAAATCATATCATGATTAATTGACTTCTGGCACTGCTCACAGTCTAAAATGCTGTCAAGCAACCCCCTCACCCCATCTAAGTACTGACCAGGCTCAACACTGCTTAACTTCAATGGTCAAACAGAAACCAATGCCTTCAGCATGATCTGACTGTAGTTGTTGGAGGTACACAACAGTTTTCACAAATTAAGTTCAGATTTAACCAAAGTTGTTTACTTTACATTAATGCATTCAAGAAAGGCATAAATCCACTCTTCCCTGTCCTCTCCATAGTGTTCTATACTACAGGCTTATTCATCATGAAAATTAGAGTCAGAACTGGAGACCTATTTCAAAATGTTTGAATTTCAGAAATTTGTAAAGAAAAGTTAAGATAAATAACATTTTTACTAAATGACTTTTACATTTTGTAGGAAAAATATCACATTTGCTTCTGTTTTGTTTTTAAAAGGTAAACTAAAATTTTAAATACCTTCTAGAAAGATAAAAATGCAAGTTACTCATAAAAAAAAAATATCATCATCAATACATTTGTTGTTATGAATAACAACAGTATAGACAAAAATATTAAATTAACTTTAGGTGACAATGGCATTTTTAGATAAATTTCCCAGTGAAAAACCTGAATCAATGGAAAAGTCTTCTGAAGTCTGTTAAAAATTAAACTTAACAAAACATTCATAAAATTAACTTTCCTGAGAAAGTCATTTATAATATTTATAAGAAAAACTAGACAAAAGTCAGACTAATAAATTATTTCTTTAAATCAAATCAAAATACACACTTTTTGTTTCAAGCTTACTGCATTGTTTAGACTGTAAATTTTTTTTTATTTTCTGTTTAACTAGATAAACTTCCAAGTGACAAGATCAAGATCCTTAAATTACATTTTTGAGTGATTTTTGCTTGTGTTTTGCCATAAACATAAAATAATACAGCAATAAATAAATCTTATACTTATTCCAATTAAATTAACTTATTCCAAGGCAAACATGTCTTTGAATTTCGTAAGCCAATTACAGCAGCAAAATACAAAACAGAAACTAAAATGTATTACACACATGAGGAAGTTTTGAAATAGGCTTCTTGTCCTGGTCTTTACTTGCACCATGAGTAGGCCTGTAATATAGAACTCCACACTTCCATCAGATTCCTAAATAAAATGCCATTACTGGCACACCATACTGAGAATGAGCACTTTGGGCAAACTATCTTCTCCATAATCATCTTACCCACCCAAGCCATAACAGCAAAAAAAAATAAATAAATAAATAAAATAATACTGTAATATCTAAGGTCAGCATCATTAGGAGCAGTAATAAGTAAAAAAGTTATTGATTCATCAATAAATACTTGAAAAAAAAAAAAAAAAAAAAAAAAAGTGTAAAAATTTTACATGCTTTTCTTATTTTTAAATGGGGAAGGGCACATGACAGAGTGATTAGAATGTTTGCGTTCCAACCATGAGACATGGATTTGAATCACACCATGGTTGATTTGTTAATTTTAACTAAATGATCGATTGGTTTGTTTTTTTACTGCTTATCAAACATTTGCAGATTATTTAAAGCCAGAAAATCTTCTATATTGTAAGATTTTTTGGGCCATCATAATGATTCTACTAATTAACCCATAGTTGGGAGGAGAAGAGATAAATTTATACTTTTCTGAAGGGTATTTATACATAAGTGAATATAACAAACCTGACTAGAATTAGAACTCGGCTCTATGATTTCAAATTCTGAGACATTATCCATTACACCATCTGCACATCCAAGTTTACTGGCACCTGGTATTCACAAGCAGTCACCCAGCTAAGTACTGACCAAACTTGCCATTACTTCAGTGATCATATGAGAACCAGTTTCAACGTGATATTGCTATAAACCCCTGATTTGTCAACGAGATGACTTCTTGATATTAACGGCATGAGGAGACGACCCCAGTATGTGTTTTCATTGGAAGGTCAAGGAATTTTTGGTGCATAAGAGTAAATAAAAAAAAGTAACTTAAAAATCAACTTGGTAACAACATTAAATTGAAGTCTGCATCAATGTAAGTGGGCCATTTTCATGTTTCACATGTGACATCTGAAGACTTTTTTTTTAAGAGAAATTCCCTGAAAGCTATAAAAAAAAAAAAATAAAAAAAAAAAAAAAACTTTCTTTGAATTAGTCAAATATTTATTAATATATTTAAAGAAGAATTGTGCTTGGCTGGGTAGCTTTTGAAAAGTTCATGAGAAGTCCCAAGCCAACAAGAGAAAGTTGATTAATGAATGTGTTCTGCTTTCAATACCACCACTGCAGAAACTCTTGCTGTGGCTCCACATAAAATGGAATGAATCATGCTCAACATCACCTTACTTGACTGGAAGAGCAATATCTGGATTTGACAACAGACTGGAGTGAAGGACATAATCAATACCATCAAGAAGGGTAAATATAGATGGGTTGGTTACGTCTCTCATTGTAAGGACAACAGGTGGACTATTAGAGCAACAGAGTAGGTACCAAGGCAGTGAGAAAGAACTAGAAGGTGGCCGATGACAAGTTGGTGCAACAATCTAACCTAATACCACAGCCACATGTGGCACAGCATAACCAGAGGTAGGAAGTGGTGGAGGTCAACTAAGAAGGGGTTTCTCCAACAGGAGTTGGAAAATTTATCATTTTAACCGTAAAAAATTATGAACACTTGAAATACTTACAAAAAAAAAAAAAAAAAATGATTTTAATGGCACCAGAAATAATTGTGACAAATGTGATATTACTGAAATGAAAATTCACTACATTTAATGTTAATTTCTAAATGTGGCCCTGTTTCTGTATGCTTCAATGAATGTCACTCTTACTTTGGCCCGTGTCTGTTGGCCTATCTCTGGTATGACCACTCTGCACCAATCCTGCAAGCCCAAAGTGTTTCAGTATCCATAGGAATATTGGTGAAGAACTGTCGAAGATCAGGCTTGATTCCTCACTGTTCTGGCTATGCTTGTGAAAGGCTAAAGTCACTGGTATCATCAGTAAACTTAATTGACTTCAACAACACTCATTAACAAGTGTAAAAACAAAAACTTTTATTTATGGTAGTATGATTGAATAAAGATATGAACACATAAAGAAATGGGATTTGAAGCAGTTTCCCTGTATAAAGAATTCTTAAGCTAGGAGGAAGTGGAGAAGTGGTGGTTGCAGTTATGGCTAAACAGACCAGCATCATTCAGCTATTTATATGACAGTAGCTGATCGAGGGAATTAAAAAAAAAAAAAAAAAAAAGCAGCATAGAGAACAAGTCTTTAGCTGATTGAGGCACCACAGTCATCTAGCAGGGAGAGTGTTGATCCACTAGCAGTGAGACCAGTTCAAACTTTTTTCTACTCTTTTGGCACTGCTCTGACTGGTTAGCCAATAATAAGTCTTGTGTCATATGCCTTGAAAGGGGAAGAAGAAAACCCTCCAAGAATGCAATATGATTGGTGGTCCAATCAAAATAATAGCCCCATGTTGTAAGTACTGTGGGGAGAAACAAGAAGCCCCATCTCAGCCCTTCTCTCATTGGTGGGCCAATCAAAATGGTGGCCTTGTATCACTCATATCAACCTTCAGTGGAACCTTTTCCATGTGCCAGATCTCACCCTCATTTGACCTGATTATCACAGGGGCATCATGAAAGCGTATCATATCCCTGATCAAAACAAACGTGACCTGTAACGATTTACTTTGTGTCACTCATTTCAATAAATAATTCCTTTATCAAATGAAAACAACACTCAAGTTAAAAAGATCTAAGACTGTACCAAACGACCAATCCCATCCAAGCTTTTCACCTCTCACATAAGTGACACAAACCAGAAAATTGCATCATTTTAACATGAAAGATATTCTTTTTTTAAAAATAAACATTAAATTGCCAGTCAACCATTGACACTAGTCATGGTGTCATATAAATCCTGTGATGTATGTATATATTATTCCTACTTATCTTCATAAAATAGCACAGTTGGCACCATACACTGCCTAGCTACAATATCATGGTAATGAAACTTAAGTGATTTTCCTTCTGCCCAAAACTAAATATAAACATTGTATTTTCATAATAAAGTGTCCCCTTTCCCTTGCTTTGATGCACACCCACCAGTATATTAGTCAGAATCATATCAGAGAATGTAGATAAACTCCAAAGAGAACAAAGAAGTGATAGGCAGATTTAAAACCTTAGCCCCATGGTTACCTGGGAAAACTTGAAATTACCATCGAGAGTTACTTTCATAGAATTCTCTTTAGTAAACCTCTCGTTCACAAAGGTAAACAAAGATGAAAGACTTGGCTAAGCCTTACAAAAGTTCTTGAAGCGAGTTGCTGAAAAATAAACTTTTATCAATTTCTACAGTTATTCGAGAGAACATCAGGCAAGTGCAGATATAAAACTTGGCACTTTACCTACCACCATGAGTCCCCTGCAATTAGGTTAGGTTCACCTATCATCCAGTTCAAACTCCTCTCTAGTCTTTTGAACAGGAGTGAAGGTTTATCCCTTGTTTCCTGTTTAGGATTGGGCTCATAGTTCCTTATAAAGTCTTCTCTTTCATTCTTATCAGACCCTTTGTGTCTTAGTAGCATTATTGACTTGTTGGGTGTGAAATAATTTTTTTAAAAAAAACTACTCTAAGCAAAGAAAAATAAAAAAAGGGTCAATTGTCACCAAGAGATAGAAAAGAATAAAGAACATAAATATGTCTGATCTTAAGACACAAAATGATCAACAACCTTGTCTAGGAAATTCAATGTCCAGGTGTGGTTGGTTGATTGATTTGTAAGTTTAACAACATATCAACTCCTTATTAGTCATTTAATAATTAAATTTAATTTTCTTGAGTGATTGGAAGTAATAAAAATGATGTATGTTATTCTGCTGTCACAGTTGAATACATGGTAAGTAATATTCAGCTTTTGTGCATATACATGTTTATGTGAACATTATTGCTAGAGGTGGTGATACTGCATTCTAATAAAAATGAGTTTCATGTTGTAGCTTTGTTGAAGTTATATTTTGCAGTGCAATCTGATTTAAGAAATTGTAGAATATTATATGGATTAATAACTTGAAAATTCTTTCATGTTAGTTGTTTGGTAGTATTTTAAATGGATTTGAATGAAGCTGCTACAATTTGTTACTATGTGCATATTGTTGGAAATTTTTTTCATATACAAATGTATTTGCTGGTATTTTTACTATCAAAATGTATTTTTATATTTTCACAGTGTTTTGTTTTTGTTTGCATTTCATTTTTTGTCCACAGCTGGAACCCTGACAGGTGCTACCACGCCGGATGGACCTGTGAACAATAGCAATTAAGAGGTGGTTCCATGCTCCTCAAAACCTAGCATCTCCCAATCAGAGGCCTTTCTTCTAGATATAGTTTATTGTCATACCCACGAGATTAAGAACACAATCTAAGCATCTTAAAATGACACTACTTTAATGTGATGAGAAGTTCCACACAAAGAAATAATCCAAACACTATTTTGGAGAAATCCCTGAGGATAACTTTGCATGGTAGTGGTGGGTTAAAAGGTACTGCATTCTAATAAAAATGAGTTTCACAAAAAATGTACAAGGTCATCTATTATTGGGAGATCAAGGAGGGACACTACGTATTATTGCTAATTTATTATAAATATATGAAGTTTAAAAATGACTGATCAACAATGACACAAACTCAGTGACCATTGGAATCAAATAATATGCATAAATTAATTTCGAGAGCAGTGCAAAAATTTAATCAAAAAAAAAAAAAAATGAATCAAGGGAGGTAACTTAAAGTAGAAACCTAAAGTTATCTCCCTTGAATCTTGTAAACACGTAATGTTCATATTTTTATTAAAAGTAATAAAATTTGGCAAAATTTCAGTGTTCAATTACAGGAGAAAAATCATTTAAATTTTAGCAATATTTGAGAATTAAAAGAAAAGAAAAAGAATATATAGGATAAATTTACATTCAACATGGGGAAAAAAATTTTAGCAGATATTATTTAAAAGAATATTCAAACGTTTTTTTTTAACACAAATGAAATTTTTTTTTTTTTTTAATTTTTCAAAGCAGACTGAAACAAAAACAAGTATAATGCTAATCTATAGGTTAATTAGTAAAACTTGTATTACAAAACTCTTATTATCTCAAAAAGTATCATTAAATAACCTGCAAAACCATAAAAATAATCAATCAAATCAATATTTACACTGTATTGGACTATTATCCTCATCTTTGTTGTTGTTATAACAACATTGTGAGTTCAATCCCTGGGTTAGACAGTGTGTACTTGCCCTCAGTGGAAACAGGCAAGCAATAACTGAATAGTGCTAAATAAAATAAGAACTTGACAATATCCCTAAACATGAGCAGTGGAATGAGAATAGTCTACTCGCATAGATTAAACATAGGGTTCAGTTTAGAATTCCATGTAGGTTACCCAGATCAATATACATCTGAGGTAGGCCAAAGGGCACAATGTCCAAAACATGATAACAACAAAGATTTGGACAATAGTCCTGATATAAATATTGTAAATAATAACAATTATGTTTGGTTAAATTTGGGGAAATGGGAAGGCTGAGAACTTTTCAACACCCCACTCATAAATATGGATAGAACCATTTAAAACTGCAATAAATTTTGCTTTTACTAAGATTTCTCAAATACGCAGATTGATAGAATCTTGGTCAGTCAGACCCATGTTGACACACCTTAAATAATGGAATCAGTTTTGACATACTATGCAAAAATCTAACTGATAAAAGTATCACAAGCATCTTATGTGGCATATCAACTTCTATTGGTTATTTAATGCTGAAATCTAAATATTTTGAACGCAATTTTATGACTTCAAGTAAATATATTTTGAACGCAATTGTATGACTTCAATTACCGATAAAATGTATTGTTGCTCATTTTACTATGAATAGGTATTGTTGCTCATTTTACTATATAAAAATATTGTTGGTATTTTTGCTATAAAAATGTATTTTTATACTTTCATAGTATTTTGTTTTTATTTAAGGGTTCACTTTCCCCCCATAATTGGGACCTTAACAGGTGCTACCACTCTGTCAGGGTGGATATGGGAAAAACAGCATTTATGAAGTGGCTCCATGTTTCTCAAATGTCCAATCTCCTGATCAGAGGCCTTGCTGCCAGATGTTGTTTATTATCATATCCAGGAGTATGTGTATGTATAAATAATATATTTGTGTCTACATACATACATACGTCATCCACAGACAGACTGTTTAGCTGTTTTACAGCTCATCAGTGCGGCTAGACATCTGGTTGCCTCTAGCTAAGATCGAAACCTGACTGACTTAGTGTCAGTCAGAGTATATATATATACACACAGGATGCATCAGGTACTTGAGTGAACACCTTTTAGTAGGCCATAAAGACAACCTAACATCATATGACATGGCATACACCAAATTTTAACCTTGTTATTTCTCTTTTAGACATATCAAGAGCATTAACATGGCTGCTTACAATTTGACGTAAGAAGTGAAAAGGCACACCGTGTTCATGGCTCTAGCCATCTTCAGCAACTTGGAGATAGCAAGCTTCTTGAAAGTGACCAAGTCTTTTTGTGTTCATTGTCAGTGGTAGTTAGTTCAATCCCTGGGTCAGGCAGTGTGTACTTGCCCTCAGTGGAAACGGGCAAGCAATAACTGAATAGTGCTAAATAAAATAAGAACTTGACAATATCCCTAAACATCAGCAGTGGGATGAGAACAGTCTACTCGCATAGATTAAACATAGGGTTCAGTTTAGAATTCCATGTAGGTTACAAAGATTGATATTCACCTAAGGAAGGCCAGGGGGCACAATGGCTGAAACGTGATAATAACTTCTCATCCCAGATTTCAGACAAAAATAATCAAACCAAATGTTAAAATAATTAAAATTCAAATGACTAATTGATTTGAACTTTGGACTTTTATTTACATAAAATAATCAGACCAAACATAAAAAAAAACTGGATGAATAGGTCATCTATCAGTTTTATTTTGTTTATTTTAGTATAAAATAATTCATATAAATTTTCTTTTAATAAACTTTGCAACACACTGATGCATGTTGGAATCCTCACAGTATTTAGTATTGTTGAAGTTATTGCTAACATTTTTTGTCAAGATTTACAAACTCTACATTCTGTTTAATTTCTCAAACCAGTTGCTGAAATTTGAATAAGCTGATTTATTTGGAAAAATACTTTGACAAAAACCTTCTTTCATGGTTTTTTATGCACCCTAGTAAAACCAACTGTACTTTGTACCCCTGTAACCTGTTTGCACTTCTCCCCAAAATTTGGTTTTGATCAGCCAGTGTATGGCTCTTTTAGCAGGTGTGATGGACAGATGGACAAACTGACTAATGGGAGTCACAGAATTTTATATTCTAGAATTCTTTGTAACACACTGATGCTTGTTGGAATCCTCACAGTATTTAGTATTGTTGAAGTTATCGCTAATATTTTTTGTCAAGATTTGCAAACTAAGTTTCATTCAATTTCACAAACCAATTGATGAAATATAAAAACTTAAAAAGATATGCAAAAAACAATATTGCATATTTATTAAATAAGTATTTGTTATTTTAATCATTAGATTGGTTTTTAAAATATTAGGAGTATTTTGTATGTTAAATAAAACTTTAAATTTTTTGAAAAAGATTAATGAAAATTTACTGTATTAAGCTACACACCCTAATAAAACCAAATGTATTTTGTACCCCCTTACCTGTTTGCACTTCCCCCACAAAATTTGGTTTTAATCAGTCAATGTATTGTTATTTTAGAGGGTGTGACAGACAGATGGACAAACAGAATTTTATACATAGATATAGATTGAAAAAATAAATAAGTTGTTGCAGAAGTTCATCTTGTCTTTACAATATTTTTTTTCTTTATTGTAAGTAAAAACAAAAAGCACTAACTAGTTTCTTCTACTGGATTAAATTTACTATACCATTTTTCAATTGTGCTTTCATGCTTACATTGTAAGTACAATTCAGTACTAGTAGTCTAAACTTCTACTAACAATCATAGTATTCAACTAACTCAAATTCGTTGACTGACACCATTATACTGATCACGCTCCATTGATCTTTGTATATCAAGCTAATGTAGCAACCAGTTGATGCTTATCTATCTGTGCAACTGGTACAGGTGTTTTTGACATTCATGTTTGCTTCTCTAAGTGGCTAACATTTTGTCTTGCTACTATCCACCAACCTGTCTGGCCAGATTGGATTTGTCAGGAGAGAAACTTCTGCCAACATAACTCATTGGGTCATAGGAACATGCAAACCATTCCATTATATCAAGGTACTTAATCATGAAGGAAAATGCAATTATTATTTTTCCCTCTTTTAAACTAAAAGTTCAAAAGGTCATATTTTTGAATGAAACAAAATAAAAATGATCAAACTCCAAATTTTACATACTAAAATACATTTTTGTAACCTTTTCAGCCTTTAACTATTCTATAAAATGCATGACCTTCTATAGTTTTTGATCACGTACATCATGAACTAACATTCTTAATAAGATAACAATAACAACAAATCCTTGCTTCAAGTCATGTTTTAATTATTTCACCCTGAGCAAGGTAATAAAGCCATTAAGACAAGTGTGAAAGAATAAGAAAAAGAAAAACATTATTAAGGATCAAGAACAATAAAAGAAGAGAAATCAAGAAGACAGCAGATAACGATTGACATTGCATTTAAATTTTTGAAGATCAAAGTTACCTGGAAAGCATGGAGCCAGAATAACATTCCACAGGCAAGAAGTGCAAGGGAAGAAACTGTTAGCATAGAACTTATGGTTACATTGAGTCATGTCAACTGTAAATTGAGATCTTGTTGCCAATCTAGTCCTGCACTTAAATTAAAAACATCTAGGTACCATACAGCAAAGTTCATCAGAAGAATTACCGCAAAAGCATTTATTGAAAAGTCACAGGGGAAGCTGCATTACGATGGTGGGAAAGCAACTGAAGCCAGGATGCCAGTTCAGGACCAATAACATTGGATTTTATCAAGAATACCTAAATATATAATAGGAGCACCAGACTATACATGGCAGAAATATTCAAAGCAATTGAGTCAATATAATTTTCCCCACTTCATATCAGCAGAGAACATTAGCTTGAGAAGTCACAGTAAGTCTCTCTCTCTCAGAGGTTAGCATCAGCCATGCTGATGGAAGGCAGAAAGTGGCCTCTCAGATGATTAATAGAAAGTAGTTTTGTTTTGGAGGTGTTAAAATTAACAAACCATTCCTTGCCCCAGCTAACAGCAGATTTTAGGTCACTTTTGAGGACAGCTGCCAATTTGACCTTATCAAACTGACCAGACTATGTATATGATTAATATTTTGGCTTTTTTTCTTATTAAAGTGTAAATGAAAATTTTGGAATTATAAGACGAACAAAGACTATTACAACAGAAATTTTAGGAATATTCCAGCTGTATGGATTTAAATCTTACTAAATAATAGCTATGTTTAAAAAAAAAAAAAGAAAAAAATTATTCAAATATATGAGGGTGCTGAAAGTTAATCAAAAAGTATAATGTAGAGCTATGTTCCTTGTAACTCTTAATAAATTTTGTTTTATTGTTATTTCTATCATCCATTTGTTCAAATTCATCAAGTATGTTAGATACTGCTTTCCTGTCCCTCTTTCCCACAATCTCTCCTGTGAGTATCAGATTTTCCAAGCCCTCCTTCCTCATAATGAGCGCCAGAAATTTCAACTACCTCTTCCTGATGTTAAGTATAAGTTTCCTTTTTGTTTCCATTCTCCCAAAAAATTTGTCATTGCTCACATGTTCAGTCCATGGTATCCTCAGCATGTTTCTGTAGAACCACATTGTTTCAGGTCTCTTCTTCATCTTTAAGGAGAGTGTCCAGCATTCACTGCCATACAAGAGGACATATATCACATAACAGTTTAGTACTTGTTTCTTTGTTTCAGTCTCTTAATACTCTGCTTAACTTTTGAAATACATCCCAATACGTCTTCGGATCTCAGTGTTACACTTTCCATCCACTGTTAGAACACTTCCCAGATATTTAAAATTACTTCAGTGAAAATGTAGCCGAATTGTACTCATTTATAGAGGAGTCTACTAATTTCACATTTAAATCTTTTTACATGTACAAATTTTGCATTTTGCAAATCAGATTCTGTATAAAGACAAGTAAAGACAAGAATGATTTGATTTAAAGATAGAATGCATGGATGCACAAAACTGACATAATCAATTTACAATATTGTATGATCAATGAGAACAGAAAAGTTAAAATAAAGTAGAATTTCAATCCAGGAGCCAATACAAAGAATTTCTCATGGTATCTAATGTCTGTTTGAAGTGCTCTTCACATGATTGTAGGATATCAAGGTGACTAGGTTAAGCCAGGCTCTCAGTTCTTGATGAGTGTTTTTTTGTTTTTTTGGGTTTTTTTTTAGAGCTGACAAGACAAAGAACTCTGTCCTTTATAAAACAGTGTTCACAAGCAGCAGGACACAGAGAGACAGAGAGGGACAAGAGACTGCCTAACTGTTACACAAAATGGAAGACATCTCTCCTCACCCTTACGCATCTATAGCAGGTTACGCCCAAAATAAAATTTGCCTACTGCTACAATCGATATGGTTTTATTTCGTGGATAACAATCTGGCCACAAAGAGTTATTTTTTAAGCCACAAGTGTTTGACTGGAAGAAGATGCACCCTGAGAACAAACCTGGTGTCTGATCTGAGCTGCAACACAACATGATGCATTCCTAATCAAGAAAGACAGCAGATGAAAAATGCATGCAAGCTGACAACAAGTGCACCTTAAGCAACATCAATGAAATAAAGTAGATAAAAATCAGCCAATGAAATGTTCAAATAGACAATACTGACAGCAAACAACAATACACAGTTCCATTGTAAATAGTAGCAAGTACTCACTGTAAAAAAAAAATAAAATAAAATCATATAAGATTCCATACAGAATTTCATTTTTAACACCAACAGAACCAAGTGGCTTATAATGTAGGGTAATGGTTGACTATTACCACTGAGTAGAGAGTTCAATCCTCACTGGGGATCCCATGCAAAATTTGACATTAAATAACCCAAAGAGAGCTGACATGTCATTAAATCAACCAACCAAGCCAATCATGGTCTAATAGTCAACAGGTTGGACTCATAAATCATTAGTAGTAAGTACACTATAGACAAAAACTTTGGGGACAACTCTCTTGCTTTAATAATTAGTAAGCCTCATATGTTTTTCATTTAATTAACTCCTACTAAACCAAGGTGCTGAAACTATTTAACTCAATGCATCATGTGCAATTTTTTAGAGAGGGGGGGGTAATTAAAATTTAAAAGCCACCAGCCCTAAAATTATCTTAAGCATTTTAAATTAGATAAAAAGAGCTACAATTTTAGAGAAAAAATTTTTGCCGTAATAGATTAATTTTATTATTACTGAATATTTTTTTTTTTAAATCAATTCACACCATCACCCCAAACAATGTAATAATGCCACAAAGATGCAGGAGGGAGCTACTGGAAAAGAAAGAGAAGGAAAAGACTTTAGAAGGAAGCGGAAACCCAATCCTAAACAGGAAACACAGGATAAACCTCTACCCCTGTTTAAAAACGATGGAGAAGTGTGAACTGGATTTATGATAAAACCATTCAGGAAGAGAAAATCCCTCTGGCCTGAAGAGGCAGGCAACCTTCAATATTTTGGTGATTCTTCAAAATTTGAGTGGCCTCAAACTTTTGGCCTATAACGCAGCTGTATAGATCATTATGTAGAAAATTCTTTGGGTGTGCAAGTCATGTAAGGATTAGTGACTTGGGATGAGAAATCGGCAAGCTGAGTTCAAATTCCAGTCAAGTTCATTACTTTTGCTTTCAGGCAAATAGATAACTTTTGAAAAAGCTCAAATCTCTCTATTCTCCCTCCAGCTATGGGCTAAATAGCAGGGTTGACTGGTCTCTCTTGCCTTGAGATGGCAATCAGACTCAGAGAAGGAAAACTGAATTCATAACCAGCCTGAAGAGGAAATGATATTTTGCCCCAAAAACATACTCCTGCCATAATGACAGTTATATTTGGTGGATTGATTTCTTTTCTACAACTTTTTGCAGATTATTTAAGGTTAGAAAATAAGAATTTTTTTTTTTTTTTTTTTTTTTTTTTTTTTTTAGATAATTATAGTGATACAAGTTTCACTAGTAATGAGACTATCAGAAAACCTCCAAACTCATTGAACCATAGATTGTGAACCCCTGGTTCAAAAGGCTGGGCTACTAATGCATTTGCTGTACTCCACTTAAAATTTCATAAGCAGAGGCCCAAGGGTTTTCCATATCCCCTGCATCCAGGCTTGCAATAGTTGTAGAGAAGCCCTCTGAAATCTTAATTCTCAATGTTAAGCTATAATAATGCTGCTCAAAACAAAGATTAATATTAAAACAACATCCTGTCACTTTCAACCAAATTTGTTCAAGATATTAATTCTGTTCTACTGTCATTTTACAAAGTTTAGCTTAGTTTGGTACAAGGCCACTAGTATGGGAGCAACCAAGGGTGATCAAACTTGCTACTCAATTAACCAATTAAGCTTACAGTGACACCATGTTGAAACACAGTTTTGTAACCTAAGGAAGGTTACTGAATAGAATAATCACATGAAGGTTGGTAATGAACGATAATACCTAAGACAAGAACAACACATATAAGATTCGCCAACAGCACGTAGAAGGAGTACTCAACTGCTAGAAGTGAGTCAAGTGAATTCCACAATGAATCTCCAACTGCAGACCAACATACAGTATTTATTACTGTATTTATATGAATGGGGACATACCCATTATCATCCATAGGTATGCTACAACACACAGGTTCCCATATGGTCACCAAAGTTAAGGAATATCAAACCTGGTCAATACCAAGATGAGTGACTGTTTGAGAATACCAGGTGCTGTAAGCTTGGGTGTGTGCGTGGTGTAATGCATAATGGCTCAGAATCATTAATCGGAGAGCAGAGTTCCAATACCCGTTGGGTTTGTTATATCCACTTACATGCAAATACCCTTGGGAAAACTATGAATCCTCCTTTTCTCCCCTAGCTATAAGATTTTATAAATTTCAACAGAAAGCAGCACTGGCTGCTCAGTCAATGAAAGCCTTATAGGGAAACACCTAATATTACCATTTCATTTTTCTTTTTCTTTTATTAACCAACATGTACAGATTTATAGGATGTTTTGAAAAGTTGGAATGAAATAGTTGTTGGATTAAGTGTATTCTAAAATAAGCATTAGTAATCTGGCAAAATAACCGGCAAACTACAGTGTACATTAATTAATGCCCACTCCTCCAAAAATGGGACGCTAATGGTAATATTAGCGATTTCCTTATAAGGAAACTTTTGGCATCCATTGACCAAGCAGCTGGTGCTGTCAACAGTAGAAATTCATAAGATCTTTCACTTAAAACAATTTTTTCCGGAAAATAAGTTTCTCAAGTCCAGTTATTATTATTGTTCTTTTCAGTATTGATGGGGGTTTCCGTTCTAGCCTTTTGTTTGAAGTAGTGTGGAATGTCAACATCTTGATTATATCTTTTTCTCTTTCAGTTTCATGTGCTATCTATTTTAGTTGTTGCTGCTGTTGAAAGTCCTCAAGTGATATGGTTTCTGTTATTTGGTACGATTCATTGTTATTCTGCAGGACCAGTCTACATGGTTCAAAAAAGAATGGTCCATGTGAAGACCTACAGGCTTCATTCACTCAAAACCATTTTTAACCAATCATCTGAGAATGTGGTTGTATACAGCTGACAGTTTAGATATTTCTGAACAGGTTTAGCACTATGTATGATTGGTTGATTTTGTTTAGCAGCATATCAACACCTCTATATGTTATTTAATGTCAAAATCTACATATTTTCAATGCAATTGCATGCCTTCAACTACAGATAAAATGTATTGTTGGTCATTTTACTATAAATAGGTATGCTTATACCTTCATAGTGTTTTGTTTTTGTTTAAGGTGTTTACTATTTGTCCATAGCTGGGACCCTAACAGGTGCTACCACCCTGGGTGAGGGTGGACCTGGGAACAACAACTATTAAGAAGTGATTCCACACTCCTCAAAGCTTCCAGTCTCCTAGTCAGAGACATTGCTGTCAGATGTAACACCATGTATGAAATCCATATGAAATCCAACTTGATAAAGTTAACTTAAGAACACGACTCAAGTTTTTAGGTTAATATTTTGGTTTAGTGGCAACTTGTGGTGTTGGGCGAAACTAAACCCTAGCGCAGCCTATTCTATGTTCAATTTCTCTATCTCCGATACTAAATGTGTTATAACTGATCCATATACATTGTGGTATTTGAAGTGTTTAGTATTTACTAAACACAGAATTTTTTTTTTATGGATTCAAGGTCAGTGCCATCACTGCTTTCATTCCAGTTCCAGATGATGGCAAGAATTAATTAATTAATTAACAGGTTAATATTAACTTACAGCAAACATGTTTTCACTTACTTTGGCAAATAATATGGGTACCAATTTTAATTTACGTATGAAATCTTTTATGATCATTAAAAAAAAAAAAAAGATTAATATGTATGGACAAAAGTGTAGAAATAAAATTAAAAAATAAAAATTACAACACTGAAAGAAATACACAACCATTGATAGGCCAGATAAACGAAAGAAAACAAATAAACAGCGCACAGCATATGAAATTATAAATATTTATGCATAGAGCACATAGGAGCTGAGTACATTAATTCACCTACCCAAAGTTCCCTGAACCTCCACTGCGAGTGAAAGAGCTATCAGTACTTATGTCAGTACAGCTGATGTCCATGGGTACCTCACCACTGCCACTCACACTGTCACTGAGGAAGCTGACACTCCCCAGGGAATCATCAGCCCCCAGAGACCCATTTGTACAGTGGGTATTGTACATACTTGGATGGCGTTTCTCCTGCAACCTTCAGTCCAGGACAGCAAGATAACAATAAGATGAGCAATAAATTACTTAAGCTCTAATTAACACATTCTCAAAATCTGTTTAACTCATATTTGCTGTGCTAACATTTCGTCAACCATACTGACAAAGACTCCAAGTCAGATATATAGAATATCACTAGCTTCAGTACTAAAATGTTTACATGGTAATTTAGTTGAAAGTATTCTACTATTAAGAAATCTCAGTAATTTCACAAGAATCAGCAAGTAATAAGTGTATGCAAGAAAAAATATGAATACACACACAAACACACACATATATATGTGCAAATCTTTCTCAGAATGTCAAATCATTCATGCTCTCCAGCAGGATACAAACCTGCATCCTTGACAGTGTTTTAAACCAACCCGGCCACAGAGCATGTCGCCAATCAAGCAAAATTGAATACTGCCTTATACTGCCGGAGAGCACATATTTTTTCTTTAATAAGATTTCTTGAATATTCAGGATAGTAGATGAAAATAAATATACTGTTTAATAAATAAACAGATTGTCTACTCAAATATGGGTATGCAGCAAAAATAACATTTAAGTAATAAAATCTTTCAGATTAATAAATAAAAATAATCTACCACTCCTTTAGAAATTGCTTTGTTTATGTTAGGTTAAGAAACTGAGAAGCTAGGAATGTTTCAAGAGTCTGAGAAAGATTTGCATTTATAAGGCCATATATATATATATATATATATATATATTACACAGTGAGTGCTTGTGGTAATAAAATAGTGCTTGATTCAAAATAAGAGAGCTAAAATTTATACTAATGATAAATATACCTTTGTTCTTCAACATTTGGCACAACTCTGATTTTTATGCATGTGGCAATTATCAAGTCTAAATTGAAAAGTTTCCTATGATTACCACAACACAGAGTTGTACCAAATGGTGAGGAACAAATATGTACTTAGAGTGTGTGTGTGTGTGTGTGTATTAGATCAACTCAAAAAATTTCCATTTTTGTTTATCAACTTTATTCTTCAAAATGTTACAACTGCTTCCCAAAAGCAGAAATTGCTTATGAGTCAAACTTATATATAAGAAATTAAAATAAAAAAAGTTCAAAACTTATCTCTTGACTATCTCTGTTCATCAGGGGTTAGATAAATCAATTCTAGATTTATCTAACCCCTGATGAGCAGATTAATTTCTGCAAAACTTTCAAGATCAAGTTTTTGAAGATTTTATGGTAATATGTTTACTATTAATGCATTTTTTTTTTAATATTGAGCACATTAATTACAAAGACTGCTTACCTTAAAAGCATTCTTTTCCCATAATACACTGGTTAGCATTTTTTTGTGGGGGTGAGGAGGAACACAATCTTTGTTGTTATATATTACATAGCAATTTTTAAATAGGCCTTTGTATGATTTTGATGAGGTGGATATCATTTAACTATATATGGTAAATATATAACCATAATATAAATAAAATATTTCCAAAAATATTTTTGATTTATTTTCGTATCATATTTTTCTTAAAAAGACACGAAGTTACAATGTCATTATTTAAATTTTTTTTCTTAAAAATTTGTGATGTGAATTTATTTGGAAGTTAAGTATGAATGTGACTTTTATGTTGAATTATATATATCTAAAGTAAAATTTGATATATGAAAATAAATCTAAAATATTTTTCTCTCCTGATGAGTAGATTTCCAAACCTAATAAACATTTTTCTATTATTATTATTATTATAATAATATTATTATCATTCCTTGATATTGAACACTGGAATTACAAAAGGATGCTTGCCTTAAAAAAAAAAAAAAAGTCTTCCGGTAATACCCTGGTCAACTGTTTTTTGGTATAACTTAGTCTTTGATATATTATTATTAAAAATTCCGGCATCACAATATCCAGAAGTTGTAAAAGAGAAAAACTGCTATCCCAATATGCATAGACATTTATATATTTTATATATGCACAACAAACATGAGTGAAACAATCTAAGAAAGTCCAAAATCACAACCATAACAAAAAAAAAAGAAAAAGCATTTTGTAAGCTTAAAGTGAACAGAATAAACTCATTAACTACTTGGAACTGGATGACAAGATATCAGTAAATTTCTGTCCTTGCACAGCTGACAAGATATTTCATAGGTGTGATGTTAGTTAGAATATAGACAGCATGCAAGAACCTCAAGAGAAAAATTTTAAAAATTAGCATTTTTTTACTAAATGTTTGCACAAAAAATATCAGTTCCAAGCAGTTACCATAATACCCCATGTAAAATACACATTTTTTTCTAAAAAACAAAAATAAGCAAGATCAGGGGTGCGTATTATGCACAGCTACAAAAAATCTTTAAAAAAATTGCACTAAAATAAAATAAGAATTATCATAAAACTAAATCAGAATATTATTATTCCATGTTTAAATCCGTTTTTTAAATAAGATAGAAACGCTGGACATAATGAAATTGAAGAGGTACACTTTATAGGCTTGATTAGCAAACAAGTGGTGCGTATTATGCATGAATAGAAGCATTTTCCCACACTTTCAGCACAATTTTAGGTGTGCGTGTTATGGATGAAGGCGTATTATACATGGAGAATTACGGTAATTTTTTTTAAATAAGAAAGATAATCAAAAATAGTCAACATTTCTCAGTTAACTCCCTTAGATTGAACTTCGACTGGTTCGACTATAAGGAGTGAAACGCTGTTAAAGAAATTTTAATCATTTGAATTGAATGAGTTAATAATTTCTCAAAAATGTCGGCACTTTCTAGAATTTTGAGAAACTAAAGGTTAAGTAGGAACTGATTAGAAAGACCAACATTTTAGATTTTTTGAAAAGTTTATAATTGGATTTAATTATTAAGACATTTGTACATTTTGATTGCCACGGTTAGCAGTGAAGATGCTCCAAGTACATTTGTCCCTTATCACATTTACAAATTTCTTTTCTAAAGTTTCGATCGTAATTCATATTTCATACTAGGTAGTAAAATGTTAAGAATATTTAAATCATTTAAAAAAAAAAAAAAAAATCCTTTTTTCAAGTCAATTGATTTTAGGTCTCAATTTAATAGCTACAGTGTAACCTGGATATAAGTGAGATTTTCTCTGGTTCCAAATTAGAGCCTGTGTTAATGTATATAAAATAGACCAAACCCGGATATAAGAGACTTCTTCTCCGGTCCCGACAACTCTCTTATATCCGGGTTACACTGTAGTACCAATAACTGAAATGGACTTGACAATTAAAAAACCTTTTTTTCATTGATTTCAAACTGTGATTTAATCAAGAGAAAATGTTTTGGCAACTTATCACAAAACATTGAAAGATGTTAGAGTCAGCTTGAGGGGAAAAAATACTATTCCTTATTTTTTAGATAATTTAAAAAAATTAAATTATTAGAGTTAAAATTTGAAAAAGTTTGGACCTGTGCCACTTGTTACTCACCTAAAAATCCACTAACACAAAGAATGTTCCATCATCATCTCTTGGGGGATGAATAATTTTTCTATATGTCATTTTTAGAATGAGTAAAACTTCTGACATATTACAGATTAGATAGATTAGGCAACTATCAGTCTCCAGAGGTGATGCCATTGTGCTCTGGAGGATGTTTCAGGCTTAGTGTCTAGACTGTGACTTCCCATCTCTCCAGTGCATTAAGCCTTAGTGGAGAGATATGAAGGACAGGCTGTTATCCCTACACTAGGTCGCTGTCCTCTAAAGATTGCTGAAATGCTTCAAAGGGAAAGTTTAAATTGCCATACGGACTAACTCCAGATTTTTCCAGAGTTATACTCTGGAAACTTTTCCAATAAACAGGTATAGCTGCAACATTATTCAACAGTTCCTTAATGTAGATGAACTACCTAGGCTTATAAGTATTTGTCTGCCCAGTGTATGCATATATATAAATGCACATGCACAAATATATTTAGTACTTTTTCCGTAACAGAACTTTCGGTTTGTCACACTGCCTTCTGCTCATGCATTATTATAGTTGATACCATTGTGGTCACATGATCAAAATTTGAGCTTGATCATGCCAGTTTTCTTACTGATGTTACAGTGTAAACATGGCCGCTCCACAAGCAGTGTGCACAAAGGAGGAACAAAGAGCAGTATTGTACTCCACTATTACACCAATGTAAATCTTTGGCTGATGAAGGGAATAGAAATCCTGAAACATGTATCAGCATTCACTAAAAAAGTTCTACCAAAATGTACCCACATTCAACAAAAGGCTTTGTCTACAATTTTATTGTGTTGTGCGTGCATGCAATTCAGCAATTATTGACTTCAAATAATATATATATATATATATATATATATATATATATATATATTATATATCTAAAAGAAATATTTTTGTTTATGTTTTGGATGACAAACTGAACAGATATGAAGCTTTTGAAAAAATCTCAATGAAGAGGATGTGCTTTCATTAAAAATGGAAAACAGAACCTTTCCCTTACAAATGGGCTAGACAGGTTTCAACCCTGGTGGGGGGAACAAATTTCCATTACTAAAATTTATTGGATGCTCAGGTGGATAGACAAAATACACTGTTTAATAAATATAAATGGAGTGTGTATTTCAAATATGGATTACTGCTCTTTATTCCTCCTTGGGACACACTGCTGGTGGAGGGGCCATGTTTACACTGTAACAGTAGCAAGAACACTGGCGTGATCAAACTCAACTACAAAGTATCCACTATAATAACATTTGAAGTGTGTGACATAAACCCTACTGATGATGTTAGCAATTACAAAAACAACTACAATAAATGATTAGGGTTTTTTTTGGCAATGTTTTATCTGAAGCAAAACCAATTTTAGTCAATAAATCCTTTTAACAACCAACAAAGAAATAAAAGCTTTAAACAATTAAGGGCAACACAAAATAGGTTTTATAAAAGTTACTCACTTTCTGTTCTCTTCATATTCAATTTGTTGTTTCATGAACATGGCGTTCTTCAACAGATCTTGGATATTCTGAAAGTGAACACTGCTACTCTGCATTGCATTGACTGCACTGAAATGCAAAAATAATTAGAAAAATAAAATCTTTATATTACCTATGTGAGTTGGTGGCATTAGTAGTATTGTTAGTAGTATTAAATGCTGAACATTATTTATGTACAATTTATATCATGCATATACTTCCAACACAGGGTTTTGTGACATATGGTGGCCATTAATAATTAAGTATAACTCAAGACTTCAATGTTAAAATAAAACAGTATTTAATTACAACCGTAAATAAATACTTAACCAGAACAGAGAAGTAAAAGTCAACCAAAGATCTTTAACCATTTCAGTGAATACCTTGTTAGTAGGGTGGCTCAGTTTAACATCTGGTAAATTCCAAATCAAAATCCTAATCATTGACAAACAATAATTCACACTAATTTGACTGGATAGTTCCACTTAATAACCACTCAATAAACACCCCAGTCAGTAGCCTGACACCACTATCTATACACTTGGTGGAAACATATATTCATAAGTCCAGCATGTCAAACTCGAACATTAGTATCAGTAGTTACTCATTTTCTTCCTACATGACACAATGATAAAAATAGTAAAAAAATAAAATCTTGTAAATTACCCTTACTTTTTGGCATATTCTGCATCAAAACAGGCTCCTTGGACTTTGTGTTGGATTGAAGCTACAACATGCTGGAAGAGAACAAATAAATAATTAACATTATATATAATGACCGAATAAGCTGCATCAGTAAGAATTTTACCCATCCATAACAGAAGCCATGCTAGATAAGGCCATCACATTAGCCTAGGAACAAATAAAAATAAACACAAGCGCATAAAAATAAACACTCCCGTAAATCACTATTCCACAATGAAGACACATGGATAAAGAAAGAAGGGATCTTTGACATTACAATGGGAAGTTTTGATGGTGCCAGACATGTGAAATCATAGGTATATATTTAATACATGAACTAAGCAATAGATAAAAATGATACAGGACTCTACAGGGACGACAGTCTCATAATCTTAAGAAACTATAACAAACAAAACAGACAAAGCTAGAAATGCAATAAGGATTTTTAAAAAGAACAAATTTGACATAGATATAAAACCTAACCTAAACAAAGTAGATTTTCTAAATGTTACCTTCAACCTAAGAAAACCATACAGAAAACCCAATGATAAACCACTGTATATACACACATCTTCCAATCACCGATCTTCAATAATCAAACAGATACCAAAATTGATTAACCACAAGCTTTCCGACAATTCTTGCAATGAAACCATATTTAAGGAAGCGAAGAAAGACTATGAAACAGCCCTAAAAGATAGTGGATTCCCGGCAACACTTACATACTCACCACAGAGCACAAAAAAAGCCAACAGGAAGAGAACTATCATATGGTTCAACCCGCTGTACAGCAAGAACATGAAAACAAATGTAGGAAAAAAATTCCTCAAAATCTTAAACAAACACTTCTTGGAATAAAACACTCTACACAAAATATTAAATAAAAGCACTGTAAAAATCAGCTACAGCTGCACCAAGAACATGGCACAAATAATAAAAAAGCACAACAGGAAAACCATCAACAAACCACCTGAACAAATTAAACCCAGGTGTAACTGTAGAATAAAGAATGAATGTCCCTTAAATGGTAATTGCTTACATAACAATATAATATATCAAACCATGGTAAAAATCAGATAATGAAGAAAAAGTATACATAGGAGTAACTGAAAGACCCTGGAAACAAAGAAACTATGCACACAAAAATATCTTTCACAAATAGTAAATACACGAACAGCACAAAGCTTTCCAAGTATATCTGGGAAATTAAAAACAAAACACAAATCACACTAAAAATATCATAGAAAATAAGGAAAAGTTCATCGACCTACAACAATCAATCCAAAACCTGCAAACATTGCTTGGAGGAAAAAATAGCTATTATTACCTTCTCAGACCAAAATAAATTAAATAAACAACCTGAGCTCATCTAAAAATGCAGACATGTAAACAAATTTTTACTATGTTACTTAAAATTGAAAACAGAAATGAAACACAAATAAACAAAATAATATAAAAAACAATTAAAATAAACTAACCCAAATAAATAATAAACAAATTAACAAACCACTCCCATTAGAATAGATGAAATAGAATAAAAAACAAGTAAAAATAATCAACCCAAATAAATAAAGTAAATAATAATGAACAAATTAACAAACCAATCTCACCAAAATAACCGTTAGAATAGACTACAACAATCAATCCAAAAATTGGATGTAAAAATAGCTATAACTGCTATATAACTATAAAAAAAATTTTAAAAAAGAGTAAATAAAATATACAAAATAAAAAATAAGTAAATAAATAAGAAAAAACAAATAAATATTAATCCAAACAAATAAAAAAATGAATAAATTAACAAATCACTCCCACTAAAATAACCATTAGAACTAATAATAATAAACATAAAAAAGCAAAACAAGTAAAAATAATCAATCCAAATAAATAAATAAATAATAAACAAATTAAAAACCTTTATCTTCTCAGACCAAAACAAACTATTAAATAAGTGAACTAAGCAAATCCCCCCAAATTTTTTCACTACATTTATAAAACATCAAAAACCGAAAAGAATAAATATATAAAATAAAAAAGTCTGAATTGTTAGAAGACACAAAGACTGTAACTGCCAGCCAAAAAAATATGAGATTGAGATCAGATCACGCTTTCATTTTCTATGTGGGTTTACAATTATGGCATTACACATATATGCCAAAAAAAAAAAAAAAAAAACAACAACAAACAAACAAACAAACAAAAGCCATAGTTATTTCTTACCTTTTGGTCCACAAGTTGAGGCAGAGATTTCCTGACATGTTCTTGGACTCTGTAAAAGGCTAACGATGGTTCATTAGCAATGATGTGTAAGTTCTCTGAAAGTTTATCACATACTAAAAAGAAAGAAAAAAAATATACATAATATCATTACTTATGTGGACAATAAAGTATCATCAAATATCATTTCTATAGGAATATTGTATGGTCATGTCAGATAAATATACTTGCATTATCTTGTGAAAACAATCTAATTATTCCATAAGTATCTCCTCCTTTAAATGAATCTCTATTATCAAAAAGAAAATACAAGTGGTCTCATGAATAACAACCAGGAGAATAAAATTGACAAGCAAAGTTGAAATCCCGGCTGAAACAGTTGTGGTTCATTTTTTACTATTGTCACTAGGTCTCATTTTACAATTGAAATGACTATAGATGTAATCATAAGTTCCATTCTAACAGTTTCTTCTATCGTACTTCTCGCTTGTGGAACTCTCTTCCGGCTTCTTGCTTCCCAGTCAACTTTAATTTTAAAAACTTTTGTTGGAATGTTAATTATCATTTTTTTTTTGTTTTTTTAATTCCTGTTCTTTTATTCTTCCAACTCCTTAATAATCTTTTTTTTTTTTTTTTTTTTCTCATATTCTTTCAGACTAAGGAATCTCTGGTGTCCTAGTGGCTTTATTGCTTTGCTTGGGATGAAATTTAAAAAAAAAAAAAAAAAAAAAAAATTAGGTAGATGCACCAAGTTCTGATTTGCTCACACCTAACCTATTAGTTACATACAATCATTTTTTCAGATCACTGATAAAAAAAATTGCTTCAAGTGAATGAATCCATTATACAAAACTTTTTTTCTGTCAGTTTAAAAACATTGCTGTGCCATAATTCTCAATAAACTATAGTTTCTTTATTGAACTGTGATTAAGTATAAATACAGCTTATGTTTTGGATTTATTAATTTAAAAAAAAAAAAAAAAAAAAAAGTTGTTCTGTCAATTTAAGTAATTCAGCATGGCTTCTTCGCGCGAACCACTGCTCAAGAGGTTGACTTATTCTCCACTCTTTTCAGTTCAAACTTCCCCCTAATGTAACCCTCTACTTCAAGTGCCACCCCACCTCACAAGCCATATAAAGGGTGAACCTTCAGGCAAAAAAAAAAAAAAAAAAGACTGCAGCCCTGCAGTTTAACACAAAAATTAATTAAGAAACTTTAGTTGGAACCCATTGAAATTCCCAGGGACACAACCTAATCACCAGCTGTGGGTTCTGGGGACTCACTATTAAATCCTGTCAGCATCATTGCTTGAGTATGTTTTGCTTGTAGCAATACAAGGTGAAAAGCATCAGTATTTAGAAGATGAGTAAATCATTCAATTCTTACAGGTGGAATGTCAAACAGACAATCATTGAAAGCCACTAAAGCATTTTTTTTTTAGGTTATTGTCTAGATATTTTCTTCCTTGTCTTCATCAAGATAGAACCTGAAAAATTAGATAATATTATTCATGATGTCTTAATAAGGTACATTATTATTAAAAAGTTGTTTTTTTTTATGATATGGCTGTGGTGCTAATTTCATTTGTTCAAGATTTTAATACAGAAATTTAAGACAAATATTTGGCAGATCATCAAATTTTGAATGGCCGTAATTTTTCAACCAGATATATTCCCATTATTGTTCTTTTTTTATTATTAAATCCAGATTTTATTCAGCATTTTTTCTCAAATATCAATCATCCAAATGAAGGCAAAAAAGTATTTTTCTGATTTTTTCCATGGTTGCCCACTATGTCTCTGGTGACATTACCTTTCAGAACTTAATAACAATGTTACTATCCTTAGTACAGATTTTGCAATAAGTATATCACATGCCATGCTGAATACAAAAATAACACACTAACTTAATACACTGTAGCAATATGAATAGTAACAGCAAAAAGAAATTCACCTCTGCGCGCCCTGCTGTCTAATTCTGGTTCTTCTCGAGAAGCAAGGTTCCCTCGAGATGCAGGTCCTGCACCAGCCATTCTCCGGAGTAAACCATCACTACCTAGAAAAATAAATAAAAAGTTAAACACTTTTTTGCAATAAAAACAAATACAAGGCATATATTATATATATATTTTATGAAATGGATTAAATCTGACATGTTTTAATTTGTTTTGCTTATTTATATGGATACTCAGGGATATTTAATGATGAGTTCTCGAATATTCAGGTCAGTGAATGTAATTAAATATAAATATTGTTTAATAAAATAAAGAGACCATTTACTTGAATTTTGAGTACTCATCAGCAATAATGTTTAAGCAAATATATATATATATATATATATATATATATATATATCTCTGATGCCACCCCCCAAAAATGTACTCAATCTTTTAAATGATAATAAAGCAGTGTTTATTGACATGCAAACAAGATTAATGGTTAAAATTAAGAAATATTAATGTTTATTGACTTACAAAGAAGATTAATGGCTTAAAAATGAGTACATTTTTAGGTGGACAGCCTGTGTGCAATTGAGAGGGTGCTGAAAAGTTCTCAGCTCAACCCACTGCCCGCATTTTTTTTTTTTTTTTTTTTTTTTCAGAGTGGATGGGCCTCTTGGTTGAGCTAATAATTTTTCAGTATCTTTCCCCCATACACATACTTGCAGAAACCAATTGATAAGTATCTGGTAAAGAAATTTAAACATATTTTGAGATATTTTAAAATAAATAAAAAAAAAAAAACAGTCATGGTTTTGCTTTTATCATTTCTTTTTTTCACCACAGTTCATTTCTTCCAAAAGAAATTTAATCTAACTTATCTTTATATATTTATATATTAAATACCAAAAATATATTGACCTTTGTCCATCAGACAATTTTAAAAGAAAAAGTTAGAAAGAAATCTGAATAAGCATGCTCATTGTTGTTTATTTCTACCGACTTCTTATGAAAGAACACTAATATATCAGTGGTTCCAACAGCAAGTACAAGGGTTAGTCAAAATGCAATGCCTTTTCTAGTTTAATTTGAAATATATTGGAATTCCTCGGGCTTTTATAGCTTTTTCTTTATCATTTCACCCCAAACAAGACAATAATGCCACCAAGATACAAAAGATTACCAGGCATGAAAGAGAATGAGAAGACTTTAGGAAAAGGAAATGGAAACCAATTCCTAAACAGGAAACAAGGGATAAACTCCTATTCCTGTTCAAAAGACAGGAAGGAGTATGAACCAGGCGATAGGCTCGCCTACCTCCTCAATGTAATGTTATTGTACAAACTAATACGGAGATGACACTAAATATCACATACATCAAATTATTGTTTATTCAGCTCCAGACTGTCAGCTAATATCATGTGGGTGAATGGATTCTTCTTTTTGCAAAGATGTGAGAGACTATCTGTCTCTTCCCTCTTCCTTTCATCCAGGTATGCACATCCTAAGCACAGTTGGGTCAATCACCTGTTTACATATCAGTGGCAGCCACTGACAATCTGTGAGGTACAAAATCTGCACCTGGTGGCTAAGTTAACCTTCCAGGTTAACCTGCTAATGCATCTGGTTTCTCTGATGGTCTGGTATAACACTGAGTGTAAAATCTATTTCGGTAACATTGGGGGGTGAGTCAAGCATATATTGAGTTAATCACAGATCAACTTCTCTTAGAACAAAGGTTCTTTATTGATATTAAATTAAATTGAGATGATCCTGTGTTTCCTGATATTAATCACATACTACAGATATAAATCATAAAGTACTTAGAAGCCCAGTAAAAAAAACTATTGCGTTAACATATCTTTTCCTACTCATCATCCTCTTTCAAAATGACTGATCCTCTGAAGCCATTAAGGGCAGTCATAGAATTTCTGGTTGCAGAAAGAGAAAATGCTGAAAACATTCACAGGAAATTTTATAGAAAAGCTGCACTTGATGCAAGCACTGTAAGAAACTGGGTCAGTAGAGTTAATTGCAATCCTAGAGAAAAGAAGATAAACTGACCTTAGAGACAGACACCACAATGGCAAGCCAGCTGCTGCTGCAAAAGATAAGGCTAAACAGGTTGATGCTTGTATAAAAACTAGCAGAAGAATCACTATGACCAAACTCTGCTCAAAGGTCTGAGCAAAGTTGCAAAGTAGGCTCCTAGAATGCTAACAGTCTCCATGAAGGAGCAGAGTGTAATCAATGCTAAAGAACTTCTAGAATGGAACACAGGCAGCAAATTCTTAAGCAGAAAAGTTAAAGATGAGATTTCAGTTCACTACGAAAAACCAGAGAATTAAAAAAAAAGAAAAAAAGATTCATAGGGAGGTGCCATCCAGAAGGAAGTCTAAGATAGAACACTCTCCAGTGAAAGTGATGGGCAGTCTTTTGGGTGCAGAAGGGAGTTATGCTATGAGTGCCCATGTCTTATGACACCCTCACTATTAACACATTTATGTCCACTGCAAAATCCTGTACAAATTATAAAAATTAAAATAAAAACCCTGCATTAGTTAATGGTATCTAAAATAGTAATCTTCTATATGCCAAGTCCATTTAGGACATAGGCAGTCATGGTTTTCCACAATTTTCTGTCCTTTGTAGCTCTTAGTAAAGTTTTTTATATATATCTCATAATCCTTGTTCTGCCAACCATGTACACAAGCTCATGGAAGTATGCCATGTACAATTTTGGAGACATGATGGCTAAAGGATGACATGTGCACATAAGTTGAAAGGACTTTTCCTACAATAACATTTAATACCGAGTCTAATGAATTATACTTAACTATGAATCTGCATAGACAATTGCCTAGTGGACTAAAGCAATGTGTTAGTTCCAATCCTGTATGAGAATAACTGCAAAACCAACCCCTCTCCAAATTTATAGACAAACCATACAGATGTATTTTGGGATTTCTTCCTAGCTAATAAGGTAGGCCACTTCTCAGTCTCATCTGACATAATTTTTGTTTTCATCTTGAAGTCAGAACACTGCAGTCACTTGTCTGTATCCCTTTTGTGTGTTAACACCATCTTTAATTTGTGAACCTTTTGCCTTATTACTGTTGCTTTGCCTTGTATATATTGTTTGCTTAATATTCATTTTGCCCAGTTCTTTTTTTTCTTTCACTTATTTATTGCAATTCTGTTGGGCATTTCTACCAATTACATTTAACCATGGCCAATTACTCTACACATTGCTTCATGAATTTCATGACATAGTAATTGTGAGTTCAATCCCTGGGTCAGACTGTGTGCACTTGAACTAAAAGAAAAAAAAGAAAGCAATAACTGAGGAGTACTAAAACTAAGAACTACATGAGATATATCCCTAGACATGGGAAGTTGAATGAGAAAAGTATACCCCCATATATGAAATAAAGGCTTCAGTTCAGAATTCCCTGTAGATTACCCAGATTGATATACTCTTGATGAAGGCCGAGGGCACAACAGCCGAAACATGATAACAACAAAGATAAGTTCAAGAGTCCACATAGAAATAGTGTAAATAATAATTGGCTTAGTTAGGAAAATTTATGTAAATGCATTCAATCTTATATCATTTTCTACAGATTGTACTTTTTTATTTTGATGCGTTGAATAAATGGTTCCTTAATATAAACCTATGTTCATGTTTAATTCAAACCCCTTTTTTTGGTGTTTCTTTGTTAGAGCTACGCACCAGGGTGTCAGCTACAGCTATAAGTAACAAGTGTAGTTTAAAAATATATTCTTGCTTTCATTTTAATTGTTGTGCAGTGAGTGTGAAACAATAACTCCCTTCACCCACTCCCTTCAAATTCAGAGGACTGAGAAAAAAAAGAAGTAAAGGAATTCATGAGCCTCTGTGAAATTTTCTTTGGACCAATGAAAACCTTACCTTCACAGAAATTAGCCTGTCAGCCAAGAAGAAGAAAAAAATGTAGTGAACATAGGCAAAATTCTTTTTGATATAAAAATGAGGAGAAAAATTAAACTAATAAGAGTTCCTGAAATCATGTGAAAGATTTCATTTCTGTTCATTGCGACTAGTGTTAAAGTTCTTGCCAGTGTAAAATTACTCCCCAGTTATATTATTGGTCTCTAACCAAGCACATGTCACATCAAAGAATTTTCTCTCAACAATCTAAGAAAGCTAAGTGTTTCATGCTATCTATCTTCATCTATTTTTGAATGCATACAACCGTATATCCCTTCTGTGAGCAACAAACTCTTACCTTTCTTTTAACCAATTCTGAATATTATTTTGTGTCAGATCATTTGATCTGTTGTATGAACATTTCCTCTTCATGACAATACATTAAAACTATGGACTTTAAGAATTATGATTTATTTTCTTGAAATGAGCTACTGACACTACTTATAGTATGTATATTTGTGAATAAATTCCTTGTATTGTTAAATCTACCCTGGTGTTTCCTACTCATTATCATCCCCCATTAATCTTCTTGGTGTGGGTAAATCAAGTGGTTATTTTAACCCCTAAACCCCATGCCACTGTAGTTGACAATGTTTTGTGTGAAAATAAATTCAGAAAAGTAGATATGCTCAGAAAATTAAAAATTATGACTGAAGTTTCATAAGAAAAATTAATTAATGAAAATATTTTGAAAGGGTCTAGAATTTAAGAAATCAACTGGAGGATCATAGTCATGAACCTGACCAAAGGTCATCTTCAGAACAATATTGTTGAATTTTAGTTATTTAATTATTTGCTTGAACTTGCATTGCAGAAGAGTGGGAGAATGAAAACTTAACCTTGTAAAAATATTCAATCTGTCCACAATTAAAAAAAAAAAAAAAATAGAAAAGAAGAAATCCAAATTTTTTTTTTTTTTTATATATTCCAGATATAATTTGGTTTATAATTTTTAAGTTTATTCTGACAGATTTCATACAACAAAGAATAGAAGAGACACAAGAAGGTTTCTCAATGACTTTAACTCGGACTGTTACACCTAACTATTACATGCCGACTGCTTGATACGTTCTACATGAGCAGAGGTAATAACAGACATAAAAAGTGAGCGAATATTTAACACACACACAAAAAAAAAATGATAACCTCTATTTGAATTTGAACGTACCTTACTTGAAGAGCATAATAAACTTAATAACTTCATAATATAAGCTATGCTCAGTTCCACGTCCGCTAAAATTTAAAAAAGGCCCGATGCCACACCCCATTTCAGGTGAGTAACTGGAAATGTCACTAACTCAAACAAGAACAGATTCAAAGAGTACAGATCTTTAATACTCGAATACATGCCTCTTTTTTTATTGTAAGTCATAAAATTCTAAAATTAGCTAGTTGAACCAAAATCAGATTTCGACCATCTTTCACAAGAAAAAATATCTTAGCAACACATGAGCTGCAAAGCAAAGAATACCAAACTTATTGATTGATAGATTACGATTATTAAATAAATTAAGTGTGCAAATAAATTAATAAAGTTAAAGTACATGTGTTTTTTACAATAGACAGAACATGGAAATCGGATTATAACTGAAATTATAGTGACATAGTCCTATTTGCAGTTTTTATAAGTACTTAGGTTTCGACCAGTTATTCAATAACTGTTAGTGTTATATTGCTTTTACTTTTTTAACAGCTGACTGTCAAAAACGATTTTTCTGACAAATAAGTAACGAAGATGCAGCATTTTATTTACTTTTTGAGAGCTTTTCCCCTCTCCTTTCTTCCAACATCCATCCGCTTATATTTGACAATTATTTGAAAAAAAAAAAAAAAAAACAATGAAAAATGTATTTTCTTGCGAGAAGAAACAAGAAGCACGTACAAGGGAAAACTCGACGAAGTCTCAAGTTCATTTTCCAGTAACGATCGATACAACAGGGGTTTCTACTACAAATTAAATACATTTTTCTTCATCTTATTGTCGCTTAAGGAAAAATGTGCTTACAGTGCAATGTTCACATGTGAAAATTTATAAATTTATTTTTAAAAACAAAAAGTTAAGCATCTTTTTAGTGACAGAAATTTGACCAATATGATGAAATACGGTTGCGAAAAGCGAAATAACTTTTTCTATCAACAAGTTGAAACCTCTTAGTCTTATTTTACAGAAAAAATTGTTTTTTTTGTTTTTTAAGGTACAATTTCAATAAATAAAAAAAAAACATAAAACTTCCACAGAGAACAAATTATGTATAAAAAAAAAATCCAGGTAAAAATAAACAGTAACCGTGTTAACAGCGAGTTAGAAAAGAAAAATGAGTCATCATCGTTTCAGTCGATGTTATCGAACATTTGCCAATAACACACACTAGTGAAAATATGAACAAAATAAAAAAAATGACTTTGATATCATTTTTACCGGACACGTTTAAGAAGAAAATGTTATATTTTTTTCCGATAGAATTTTGTTTAGTTTCATCTCGAAAACTCCAATTCCCTGTCTATAATTTTCACAGAATTGTATTGTCCCTAGCAAAACTGTACCAGTCAATTAAAGTTCCCTCTGCTGAAATTAGGGTACTTTGCTTATCAAATAAGTTTTTTTTTTCTCGGTTCTAGTTCAAACCAGCAAACGAACTGATGTGCCTAATAGATCTCCTGAACCTACAATTTTATTTCTACCACTACATTTCTAAACTTGTCATACTCATAACTTACACGTATGAAATTATGAATTAATCAGCAATCCAGTTAAAAATGTCACTTGTATATTTATCACATTCCTTCCCTGTGAACCTGTCAGATTTATTCCTGAAACCAATAATTCCGACCTCTGCTCCCACAGATTTAATAATAACAATCATTTTATTTATTTTTTCCTTTTTTATTCGAGCATAATCTTTCTCGTTGCTGTTTAGGAAATTTTTAATGGTTTCATTTTAAAAAAGTTACAAGCGAGCGATAAATCGATACTGCTTATTCATTTCAAGTAAAAAAAAAAAAAATGATTAGTGGGATTGAAAAAAATTTACGAACATAATCCAATCTTTAACTAAAAACACTTACTTAAAGTACCTGAAATAATCTTTAGAAAAATGTAAACAAAAAAAATAAACGCTCAAAAATAAAGTCTGTTGGTTGTTTCACGAAATTCAAAATAAAAAGCACACGTAAAAAATAAATAAATGAATCCAATGAAAAACACAGGGTTTTTTTTTTAAAGAAAAACATAACAACACTCTTTTTTTTTCACAGAATTTGGACAAAAGCGAAGGTAATAAATGACAAAATCCACAAATTAAAAAATTTCTATCTCTTTCAATCAAAAGACAGAAGAAACTGGCAATAACGTCATCGATAGTGTGAATTATAAAAAAGTAACACATCAAATGTGCAAAGACTAAAAGAAATGTCTAATAATAATGACCTTGCATATCTTCTTGCAAATTGACCAAATAGTTCATTCCATTGTCCATTTAGAAATCGTCAGGAACGTGTTTACAATTTTATCCACTGGCAATAATCCACAAGCGAAATGACACTCGAATTATTCTGCTAATGCGTCACATTAGTAATAACACTAACCATACGAAACTATTAATCACAACAAATAATCTATTACACTATGACTGAGCTGTAACAAGTGTCAATAAATAACGCCATCAATACCACGTGGTCTGTGTATATATCCGGGTTGAGCTATAGACTTTTTCTACCTCTTCCAGATCGGAGAGTTAGATAAAGAAGAAAGAGGCTAGGAACTATGGAATGACTCATGGTGCAGCTTTATCACCTTACTACTAGCTAGCTAGTATATTATCATCATCTGCTATGCATGACTGGGATGCTGCTGCTTTATGCTAGTTGTCGTTGGATAGAACAGTTAGAAGAAATACTGATTCAACACAATAGTGTTGACTCCTTTTTTTTCTTACGTAATGTAATCAATTTTGAAATTTAAGACAAAATAATAAAGTTACATTTTACAAATTTAACGTAACTGCTATTTTTAAACGTGTTCTTCAGTTATTCTTAAAATAAGTTTTTAAAATCAATTTTCATTAAAAAAAATAATTAAATATTATTTTTAGTCTGAGGTCGATGGGAATTTTTTAACCTGTGAAATAAATAAAGTTATTCATTCTGCGACTAAAACAATAGTGAACTTAATTAAAAATACACGTATCGGTTTTTCTGCAATTGTTCTGGCGAGCTTTTCTTTTTTTTTTTATTCATTTCAAAAACACAGAATTACCTCCCTTACATTTAAGCTAGTCTCATATTCTGATTATTCATTTGGTTGGGTTTTAATAAAAAATCATGGATCAGAAATAAAATAAAACGAAAAATAACACCCGAGTTGTAATATATAATTTATTTCACACGTATTTTTTTTTTATTATGCAAATAAAAACTGAACCATAATTTAATCTGAGTGAAAAAAAAATTCATAGATAAGATTTGAGGACAATTTCACAGAAGCTTGAAAAAAAATGACCTTTTTTGTTTTGATGGAACATCGTACCACTTCAGTTTCGTAGCTTTTATCTACAGAAATTATGGATATGCGTATTTTTAGTTTTATTTCTGATAAAAGAAGGTTTCAGAATATGAGGCTAGAAATATATGGGGGGGAATCGGTGTGCGTTATGCGAAAATATTTTTAAGAGGGTAAAAAAGAGGAATCGTTGTGAGAAATGAAATTGAAACGGTTTTTAAAGTCAGTCTCGCAGATTATTACGTTCTGGAGTAATGAGTTCGATCCTCAAAAGCTAAGTTTAGTAACAAATCAAGCACGCTATTACATTGTCCTGTCACACATACACTTTGTGAATTACTCAGATGCATTGCTGAGAGAGAAAGTCTAAAAAATCATGTCACCAAAGTTGAACTCGTCAGACAAAAACAAGCAAAATAATTACATCTTGTTCTTCATAATAATTCCCAAAGTTCTCGCATTCAAATCTACTGCCACCATTTTTCTATTTTCGACTCACCCTTTTCTTAGCTAGCTATTTTTGCATGGCTGATGCTAACCTCCACGAGTGCAACTTATTACGCATAGTTGGTTTTACGCTTTCCACTGGCATGAAGTGGAAAGATTATAGTGAAATGAATCATTTGCTAGGAAAAATCCAAAGAATGCTCTGCAATGTTATCGGTCCTGACCCAGCATCTTGACGTTTGTTATTTTCCCATTGTTGTGGAGGAGAAGGTGAAATAAGTTTGAAAAACGATCAGAAGGCTTTCGAGTTGCATAAGGTCGGCTGCGTGTGTAAAACTTCAATCATCCACAAGCATTTAATTTTTGATGTATGGCACAAGGCTAACAAAGGCAATCAAAAGATGACAACATACGTAAAACAATAACAAAATATTTATATAGAAGTAACACAATTATTAAGAATAAACTGCTCAGAATATTTAGCTAAGCTGAATTTAAAAGTTCAGTAATGTTAATCGAACAAATAAAAGTATTTTAAAAATAAAATGTTCCTTCAAAACTGTTTTTGGTACAGAAATTTTACGATACAAAGTTTTTTTGCTTTTTTTATCAGGTCACACAATGAAAAAGAGTTTGCTTTTTAGAAGAAATGTCCTTTGTGACTTAGTCAAATGTTGTGTGTAATATGAATATTGTGAGAATGTGTTTAGCAAAATGAAATGTGTGTGTTTAGCAAAATGGAATATTTGCTTGATATTTCAAGAAGTTCTGTTTGATACTAAATAAAATTTAGTTTTTGTACTTCTGAAAATAATTACAATAAGTCATGCCGCTAAAAGAAAATGTTCACTAAAGAGTAAATTTTGTTAAATAGAACTGAATGAGAAACTTTCTTGAATTGTGTCCTGGAAGAGCTGAAAATATGTTCGGTAAACTTGTAGCTGCAGGAAAAACTTTTTCTTTAAGTTAAGTAATTTCTTGCTGGTGAAGAATCGGGAAAAACTGTAATATCCAAATTAAATTTCTTTAGCGTAGCAGCGATGTGTCTGGTTGATTTTCTTTTGTCTTACTGTGAAAGAGTTGTAAGAATTCTGCAAAGCTGAGAATAGGTTGATGCTTGTAATGTTCGTAATGTTTGTAATTAAGCTTCTTACGTACGTGTATGTGTGCGTGTGTGAATATGTCTTTATAGGGACGCCATGAAAACATATTCGCACACGCACACACAAGGGGTCGAGGCGCGATTTCTTAAACAGCTACATTTTAGTAAGCGAAAGAAATCACAAAGAAGAAGAAGAGGAAAGAACGAAATTGTATCTGGTATTTATAATCAACGTTGTCACGTGATAGGCTCCGAAGAAAGAAGCGGTAAATTTTGACGTGGTCATGCACTGGAAAAAGATTTGCGTGTGGGTGGATTGCACCGCTCACTTGTGTTTTTATTGACCAATTAGAAGTTGAAGCTTTCTGAAAATATATAAGAAGCTGGATAAGCTCTGTGATCCGCTTTTTGCACAGATTTGAACAAAAATTTGACATTGATAAAAAAAAATGGTAGTGTGGTGCTAAACCATCACATGGATTTCCTCTTGTCTTCTCTAGAATTCTTTTCAAAGCTATTGTTCCAGTAATTTTTCTTCCTTAGTACGTCAACCTCATGAATTTAAGCGCATTACTAGATTGGCAGCTAGGTCCCGTCGTTTTACAGTTGAAATAACGAGATGTAACTGCAAATTTTATTCCAATAGTTTCCTTTCTCACTTGTGAATCTCTCTTCTGGTTTCTTGCTACAATCTTCAATAATTTAAATGCAACATCAATCGCTATCTTCTGCCTTCCCGAAATAATAATAATGAGACTGTACCAATAGTAATCGGAGCTTTGGGCGTTGTTTGAAAAGGAATGGACAATTTTACTAAGTGTCCCGGGTAACATCAACATACAAGTTACCAAGAAGATCACCCTACTAGAAACATCCCATATACTAAGAAAAGTGCTATCGATTAAATGACAATTCTCCTATAGGGCCTAAGGACCATAATTTGTACCCGGCTCTACAGGATACAAAGCAGGAAGCATAACGTACACAAATAATAATAACAATAATAATAATAATATATAAAAAAAATACTAGTAATATAAAATAATTAATAATAATAAAAGTCTGTCTATATTTCTGAGATGAGGTATTATGTACATTATTTACATTATTCGGACTATTGTCCTCATCTTTGTCGCCATATTTATCACAACGTTTCGGCCGTTGTACGTTCCGGCCTTCTTCAGGTGGTTGGAATTTCGAACAGAACCCTTTATTTCGCTCACTGGGGTAGACTGTTCTAGTTCCACGTGCCATGCGTGATGGATGTCAGTTATCAGTTATCTCCTGCTAATTTCCCTCTGAAAGTTCTCCACTGCCTTAACCGGGTATTGAACTCACTCACACTCTTTGGGTCCTGTCACTGGGTCTAACCAACGCCTTTATCCACTGTGCCATGTGTCCTTGAGGACACATGGCACAATGAAATAAAGGGTTCAGTTCGAAATTCCAACCACCCGAAGAAGGTCGGAGCGTACAACGGCCGAAACGTTGTGATAAATATGGCGACAAAGATGAAGACAATAGTCCGAATAATGTAAATAATAAAAGTGTAGATAACTATTATAATAGTCTAGGTTTGTCTTTTACACTTACTTTTGGGAGAATTGCGTTTAAAATAAAGCCAGACTGTTCAAAATAAATTTGATGTGCTAAATTTATCTTCTTTTTTTTTTTTTTTTAACTGATGTTCACCCAACACAAGGCCCAGAGTCCACTCAAGGTAGAGGGTTACTGCATGGAGTTATATTAACGTAGGAAAGGACAAACGTTAGTAGTATAGAGCTTAAACAGACTTTAGAAGGAACCGGAAACCCAACCTTAAACAGGAACCTAGTGTAAACTTCTACTCCTATTCAAAAAACCTGGGTGGAGTGTAAACCAGGTGATAGGCAAACCTATCAACTCCTATTCTGTTAAAGTATTGAATTGGTGCATAATTATCAGGCGTTTTTGTAGGTGAGTTTTTGTTGTTTTTTTTACATTTTTAATAAAAATATTATTTTATTTTCAGGTTATAAAAATGCGTATCGATAATCATACGCTCCAGAATAATCATTTAAAAATATTATTGTTGAATTGTTATGTTTCTTTTTTCATAATAAATATTGTTTAAAAAACACTTGATAATTATGCACCAGCTTGTAGTGCCACGCCTACATTTCTTCAAATTTGATTGGTCGATTAATATATACTAAAAATAATAAGACAATTTATCGATCGCATTTCACCATACTGATTTTTTTTCCTACAGTTTGCTCACAAACAAGTTTTGTTATAAAATCACTGATTGGTTCATTTTTCATCCAATCGAGTATTTTTCGTATACCTTCAAAAATATATCCCGCGTTCGTGCTGGGAGCCACATATAGTAGTATAAATTTGGATGCATTTCCCAAATCAAACAGCAGAGTAATAGACCACAGTAGAGTACAGAGCAGAGACAATAGATCTCGACTACTCACTCGTGTTATTCATCCTACTCACACACAGAAACAGAACCTGAATTTCATACAACATCAGTTCTATGTGAACAAACCAAGTTGAAACAACTCTGTTAGTTACAAACACACAACTGAGAAATCTTCTGAAGATATATTCTATCTTAACACAGAACTCTGAACTTTATACTCAGAAAAACTTGCTTAAAAACATTTCCTAACAGATAAAGGGAAACTACTTTTTTCTCATTATTTGCACATTATACAACTACCTTGTATTTATTGTTGATTTTATGTTTATTCGTTGACAAATAATGCAAAATGGCCATCACGGAGAGTGGAAGAAGCGGCACCTTCCAAAACATCTGAAAATCTGACTAAGCGTAGACTCAAAGAAGCAGCCGCGAAATCTCTCCTCAATGAATTCTTGACATCCAAATTGTTGTTTTCAAGACAGAATTAAGTCTTATTTTCACTCCGACCACTATAACAAAATAGTCGTTTCCACGACATAGAACAAGTACTGTTCGCAAAAAATTTGTCTCAGTTGAAGACACTGAAGGCACGAACGGATTCTGTCACAAACTTCGACAACACACATCAAATGACAAGAACTATTAAAAACATTCATATTTTAATCCTTGAAGGTAAATATACTGAAACCCCTTTTATCGTACCTTCTTCCTTGTAATTTGAATTGTTTTCTATACGCTGGAATTTTTTCTGATGTTTCATGTTACTACCATTGAGCCTTATTTTAGAAAAAACATTAAAGTCTAGAAATTTATTATCCCATTTTTCATGCGCGCAAAGCCACCAAATTTGTGCATCCCTAATATTTTGTAAAATTTGCTTTTATTTGATTTTAATAAAATTGTTTTGTTTTTATATATCACTGAGTATCTCTCGTCATTTTTTACTTGTTGTCGCTTGACCCCATTCTCCCCAATCCCTTTTAACTGAACCCTCAAAAAATATACATTTAATAGTTGTTTTTTTTCTATTCTCATAATTCATATTCCATGTTCTGTTATTGTTCTCTCTGCTTAATAGTGTTTTTCTCATATTCTCTCTCTCTCTCTCTCTCTCTCTCTCTCTCTCTCTCGCTCTCTTAGTGGCGTTATTGCCTTGGATGCACCTTTGTTAAAGAGTATTTTCGGTCTTATTTAAATTTTTTGTATTACCTTCTCAAGTATTTTTTTCCATTATTTTAAGAGCCTATAATTTTTATTTTGATTTGTTGTCTTGCCTTGTTTATAATAAGGCGCACAAAAGGAAATTCTGTCTTCTCCCATTCCCTTCTATGGAAAAATTCTTTAAAATAATAATAATAATTACCAGTTTTACTGCCTTAAAACAAATATGCACACACACACACACACACACACACACACACACACACACACACACACACACACACATATATATATATATATAATAATTAATAATTAATAATATAATCTATTAAAAAATTATAACATAAACATGTTTTGACATCACTACAAAAGTAGCCATTTTGTTTCAACACTTCTGGTGTCTTCTCATTCCGTCTACACCATCCTCTCTCTCTATATATATATATATATATTATATATATATATACATACATACATATATTATTTTGTTTAAATCTGTGAATTTGTTTTGCTCATGCTAAATCTCGAAAAATGCTACACAAATTCACTATTTTTATTCATAATGTTGAATGTGTTAAAATTATTCACCTTTTTAAGAAGAAAAGACTCAAGTTGAATTTAAGAATTGCCACAAAACATTGTTGTTTTATTTTCGATCAATTATACGTTATGACATGTCTCAAATGTTTATTTAGATATTTATTTATTTTCAGTTTTTCTAGTTGATTCGTTCACCTATATTGCATACTAGCTTAAAAGTCGCCTCATCGGGCGTCATTTAAGCAGCGCTTGCGAGGTGGGGGTGTCTCCTGATTGGGCCTTCAGTTTGTTCAGGAGTTTGAGAGTCTCTAATCTTTGCATATTCTCAGCATTGGAAGATCTCCTGACTGCCGTTTGACCTGGGTTTTCATTTGCATTGGACACTCCTTGCTGCAGCTTTGGCTCTTTTGATTGCAATCTGGTCCTCTGTTGGCGAAGATTTCTTTTTGCAAGGCATAGTACTGTCGTGTGCGATAGGCAACAATAAACTACAGATAACTCAAAATTGATCGCTGCATTTAAGTATTACATTAATATTTAAGCTTACCTTTTAAAAGTTCAACGATAATTCTTCTGCCACCACTTAATTTAAAGACAATTTGATGTGCGTAGATCCTTGCTTTTCGTGAAAACAATTATTTTTATTTCATGGGTGACTCTCTCTGGATTTAACAATTAATTTCGATTATTCCCAAATTTATTTCCAAATAATAAAAATTGTTATCGTACAAAAAAAAATGGTCGCAAAAAATCACGTTAAAAAATTCGCTGGAAACAATCGCAGTAATGAAAACTTGGAAACCCAAAATTTCTGTAAGATGAGCTATAGAAAGTTAGAGAGTTGTGTCCCTTTAATTTAAAAAGCGTGACACGGGGACACTGACATTCGCATTTATTGTATAGATGATCTATTATTGTATAATTAGGTTATAATAACATTTTGTATTTTATATGAATACTACCTTATAAAATTGAGTTGTAGTAGTGTGGAGCCTCGTTATAGATTCGGGTGAGGCCGTATCATCGTCGGTGAGAAAGGGATTACAAGGTGGCAAATAATTAATTAGTCACCCACAAAGACGCGGAGACTAGGAAGTGAAGATTGGGCAGCTCCTGTCCATATAAAGCAGAAGTATTGCATTTTTCTTAATTAAGAAGATTATGATGACGATGTCCAGATGCTAAAAACCAGACATGAGTGTCATGCCTTCTGATCTTAAATGTTTTCTCTTGGTGAGTTAAGATAGACTACACTACAGTAAATTCGTTCTGTACCACGGATATTGCTTTTTAGTTCCCTGGCTGTAACAAATTGAGCACGTTCCCTAGGGGCTAGGATACATGGGCATCTGAAGGGAGAGTCCCATGGTCGGGTGTTGAAAGGGTTTCTTATAAATTTGAAGGATGTGGCAGCCAAGGTGACTTTGGTGTTGCATTTAGATACTTAGGAACAACCTCAGAGATCATTTGAGCCGGGGAGGTTACCTAACCTGAAGTTATTTGTAACTGAGCCACACCAACAAGATTATTCGCTACATTTACTTATTTATCCAAACCTCTCACATTTTCTTACCTTTTGGCTGTGACGCATGTACCCGGTATAATTTTTTTTAGTTTTTATCAGACCGAGTGTTATTGGTGTATTGGGGTTCGTATATATTTGTACTCCAGTGTCATTTTCTTGGCATGTTGCACTCTCTCACATCATCATCATCATCATCGAGAACAACAACGACGATAATAATAATAATAATAATAATAATAATAATTATAATAATAATAAAAATATTAGTAATAATGGAATGAAACAAAAATGTTGCTCCAGAAAAAAAAAGTTAACTTTTTTTCCTACTTTTTAATAATCTTCTTAATATTTTCTCTTGAAGTTAGAGTAGACACTGACAATTTTTTTTAACCAAATTTGGGTTTAAAGGAAGGTAAAGTCAAGAAGATTTTTTCCTTTGTTGTTTTTGTTTTTTTCGCATTCTTTTTTTTTTTTTTGTTTAGGTTTTCGTTTTTTTCGTCTATATTTTTGTTGTTTTTTAAATCGTTATGAAATATTTATTTGTCTAAAGAAAGATCAGGATACCCACTCATTGGTTCCAACTTGACATTAACTATAAAAAAAAAGTCAAATAAATCCGCATAAAAGTACGTGAATAAATAAAAAAAATTCATAGCGATCGCAACAAGCGACGACAGTATGTTTATTGTTTAACGATCAACTCAACATCAGTAACTGGTGAAAATCTTATTTTTCTCTACTTTCACAAATAAATATCCATTTTTCATGAAGAAACTGCTGATAAGATATGTACCGACAAAAATGGATTAAATTAAAGAAAATTAGAATTTAATTTCTATCATATCAAGATTCATACAGCAAAGAAAGGTTTTACTTTTAAGACATGCTAAAAAAGAAAAAAAAATCAAGCACGTGGGTGGATATACTTCGTTATTGCCTCTTAGTCTTGTTGTTGCTGCATTTTTCATCGAATAAAAGAAAGCATCAAATATGGATAAAAGAAAACTATCCGTATTTTAAATAACTAATACTAAGTGAAGTCTATTCTGCCACTTAAAAAATAATAAACAAACTTAAATTAAATGAAAGCTATTCAAGTTAGTTAGCGTATATATTATTCTAAATTAGCATCTGCTCGCATACCTGACTCGCGATAGCTCAGTTGGCAGAGCGGAGGACTGTAGTTGAATAACTTATAATGGCTATCCTTAGGTCGATGGTTCGAATCCGTCTCGCGAGAGGGTTTATTTTTTTACTAATGTTACTTTATATTAACATCGCAAAGAACATTTAAAACATAAGTTAAAAAAAAAAGTATAGGATTATATAAAGGTATTTGTTTTTACTTTGACTCTCTTATTGCAAATTTCTTCAAAAATGTTTTACTTTTTTTGCGGTTATAAATAAAAAGGACATTATTGCCTAAAAAATAAATGAACGAGTACGGACACAAAGTTGTATTTGAAAATACAAAAAACTAAGGTTATAGAGTTTCTGACAAACCATTTATTTATCATGCTGACAGTTAAGAGCAGGTGCAAGTACCCTCATCAAATCTATAATACAATCCCCCCGCCGCGAAACTATGATACGGGTCCCCTCACTCTCTCAATTTTCATAAAATAATAATTTCCATATAAAACAAAAAAAAATATTGTAATGTGACCTAATTATGTACATTATTAATGTGTGCTATAAGTGAACAATTCAACTAGAAAATTTGAAAATAGAGTATATCTAAAACTAGATGATTCCACTTTAAAACAGTGTTTTTTTGAGGTAATTTTTAACATTAACTTGAGATTTTTCTTCTTAAAAAGTTGAATTTTAACATATTCAACATTTTGGATAAAAAAAAATAGTGAATTTTATATCGTGTTTTTTTTTTTTTTTTTTTTTGAGACTTAGTATGAGCTAAACAAATTCACGAATTAATTTGGACGTAAAAAAACCCAGAATGACATCACCAGCCGCGAAAAAATTTCACCCTTTCAGTTTTCTTAAATTTAATTTTTAAACGTATATAAATGTAGGTAGGAAAAAATGTTGCAAATGTTGATAAGATAACCAGGGTTATAACACTGAGTAAATCACCGAAAAGAATGAAAGAAGTAGAGAGGGTCCAACCATATAAGGGTTAAAACCGGATATAAGAGAAACCGGATATAAGAGACTTTCCGGTCCCCGACTCTTATATCCGGGTTTACACTATATATGTAATAAATGTTTATACCCCGGATATAAGTATAAGAGAGATTTTTCTCTGTCCCAAATTAGAACCTGTGTTAAATATAAAATAGAAAAACCGGATGAAAGAAACCCGGATATAAGAGGGTCCTGATAATATCCGGGTTACACTGTAGTTAAATGTCTATACAGTGTAACCCGTATAAGCCGGATATAAGAGAACCCCGGATATAAGAGATTTTTCTGGTCCCAAATTAGAGCCTGTGTTAATGTATATAAAATAGACCAAAACCGGATATAAGAGAAACCCGGATATAAGAGACTTCTTCTCCGGTCCCGACAACTCTCTTATATCCGGGTTACACTGTATATATGTAATAAATGTTTATACACTGTAACCCGGATATAAGAGACCCGGATATAAGAGAACCCCGGATATAAGAGATTTTTCTCTGGTCCCAAAATTAGAGCCTGTGTTAATGTATATAAAATAGACCAAAACCGGATATAAGAGAAACCCGGATATAAGAGACTTCTTCTCCGGTCCCGACAACTCTCTTATATCCGGGTTACACTGTATATATGTAATAAATGTCTATACAGTGTAACCCGGATATAAGAGACCCGGATATAAGAGAACCCCGGATATAAGAGAGATTTTTCTCTGGTCCCAAATTAGAGCCTGTGTTAATGTATATAAAATAGACCAAAACCGGATATAAGAGAAACCCGGATATAAGAGACTTCTTCTCCGGTCCCGACAACTCTCTTACATCCGGGTTACACTGTACTAATTTATTCGAACTGTTGTCCTCAACCTGTTTGTTTTAGCTGTAACATGTCGTCAGTGGGCCGTTCTATTTTTCGACTATCTTCAAGACAGGTGTTTTTCGTATTCGATAACATTATCAGAATTTCCAGCTGACCCCTTTAACCAGGTCATGCGAGTAAACTCTTCTCATTCTGTTGTCTATGTTAGGAGATATTTCGTATTATAAAATTTTTTTATTAATTAGTAATGTGGAATAATTAAAACTAATAATTAATTAAAAAGTGTGAATAAATAAGTGTTAAATAGTCTGAGTTTGTTATATACACATACTTTTGGGAGAAGTGTATTATTTGTGTGTAAAAGTTGTTTTTATTTTATATTTAGATTTGACTCTAAAAAGAACCGTCAAGAAATAACTGTCATAGTGGATTGTTGATTTATTGTGCATGAAACAAACAACAATTGTGGCCTAAAAGGAGGAATAGGTTGCGGCTGGTCGACACTATCTTATACCTAGCTAATCACAATCATGACCCATTCATTCATTACAATTTTCACGTCCACCACAAGAACTCATTCATCATCATTCAATCCTACATCTACCAAAATACCGCACATACCCAGGGAACCTACAAAATACTCTATGACATTAAAATTCTTGAGTATAAAATTATATATAAAAATTTATTGATGATAAGCAATGAGGAGGGAGGGGATGAACCTCAAAACAAACTAAAATATAACAGAACACACAAACTAAAGATAACTGATGTTAGTTGGGCCGCAGTATTCTGTCTTCAGACAAAATCAAGAGGCTGTCGGCATTAACTCCTCCTTAATTGCCCAAATTGTTCACCAGGGGACGCTCTCCCTACACTATAAATACTGGGCGATTTCTTGCCTCGTTCTCTTTTTTATTTCTTCATTTTCAGCGAACACATCTGCAATGTAAGCTCTTGCAGAAGATTGCGTTTTCTCATTTGTGGGAGACGCCATGAACATTATACACACATGTACGTACGTACGAATATTCACCAAAATACAAACGCTTTATGTTCACACACAAACGCAAAAGTTAATGTCTCTATGTCCATTGTAAATTTTGTTGTTTAATACATATATTTGTTGCTATATATATATATATATATATATATATATATATATATATATATATATATATATATATATATCGGTCCTGTTGGTTTTCTTTACACTTCTTTATGGTGGATTCAATCTCTGGGTCCGCCATGTTCTTGTAGTTGGACTTTCTTCTATCAGGAATAAACACACTGTTAAGCAGAAATAACTCCAAGACTCGTGGCTATTATATTTATTGCTGCCATCTTATCAGTAAGTGCCCCGCAGTTCAAAGCCCCTTAAGGCATTACAGATATTGGGCCGCTTATGTATATAAGTCGACCAACATCCACCATACATACAAAAGTCTGAAGTGTTTATTTTATGTGAGTTGCCATTCACCATATCGGTTGGGTGTCTTGCCTGCAGTGACTCTTCAGACGTGGTTTTCTTTCAGTTATGTCTGCTTTTTTCTGTTTGTTGTTTTCTGTCACTGCCATTATTGGCGATATCTTGTTTGCGGTTTGTTTCCATCATGTTGCTGTGTTTTGGTCTAGTTGTGAGTCTTAGGTGTCTCCTATTTCTCACTAGTCTTTTTCCATTATCCAGTTCGATCATATATCGTCGGTATTTAAACTTTTCTGTGACAACTGCCTTTTTCCAATATTGGTTCTGCACAGTCACCTGGTCGCCCTTTCTTAATTCTATCAGGTCATGGGCATTTTTGTCATAGTATTTCTTTTGATGTTGTTTTTGCCTTTCGTATTTTAGTCTTTGTTTCTTCCGCATTAAATGGGGATAGAAATTTCTTCATCGTAGGCAGTACACTTCTTAATTGTCTTCCAAAGAATCTCTGTGCTGGGGACATTCCTGTAGATTTTGATGGTGTGTTGGTGAATTCTAGTATGGCCAGACAAGGATCGCTGTTTTCATTATTACATTTTTTTATGATGCATTTTATTTGTTTTACAGCTGATTCTGCCATTCCATTGGAGTTTGGCATCTCTGGTGAGCAGGGATTCCATCTAAATCCGTATTTATGGGCCAGTTCTCTCATCATTTTGTTATCAAATTCAGGGCCTCCATCACTTACAACTTCTTCTGGGATGCCATATCTCATGAAGTGTTTCTTTATCAGCTTGATTGTGCAACCTGATGATGTTCCTTGGAGTCGATCAACCAAGGTATAATTGGAGAAATAATCCACACAGATCAGGTATTTCTTTCCATCCAGTTTCATGGTATCGAGGCCAATACGTTGGAATGGGTATTCCGGCACTGGTCTTGTGATTAGTGTCTCTTTGCTATTTCTAGCAGAATATCTGCAACACTGTTCACAATTGATATAACATTCCTGTAGTTCGTTCCTCATTCCAGGCCAGAAGATTGTGTCTAGGGCACGTCTCATGTTACTTTCAACTGCTAAATGGCTTGTATGTGCCTTCTTCTTCATGTCATTTCTCATTGAGGCAGGTACAAAGACTCTGTCTTTGTAAAATATTAGATCATCCTTTGTTGACAGGTAGTCTCTGAATTTATACAGGTGCTTCAACTGAGGTTCAAGGGCTTTATATCGCATTGGGAAGCCTTGTTTAATTAGTTTTATGAGCTTCTGTAGATCCCTATCTTCTTTGGTGGCACTGACTAGTCTGTCTCTGGTCTGTTCACTTACAGCAAGAAATTCTAATAGATTCACTTCACTGAAATTAAACTGGAACTTGTCATCCTCTACTGGGGCTTGTGAAAGAGCATCAGCAATAATTATGTCACTGCTCTTTTTGTATGTTATTTTGTAATCAAAATTTTGTATTGAAAGCATCATTCTTAACAGTCTTTTTGGTACTTCGCTCAGAGGCTTGTTACTGATTGCTTCTAATGGTTTATGATCTGACTCTATTGTTGCATGTCTTCCGTAACAATAGTCGCTAAACTTGTGTAGTCCAAACACAACGGCTCTCATCTCTTTTTCAATTGGTGCGTAGTTTTTTTCATAGTTGATCCACACCCTTGATGCGTATGAGACTGGTTTCCCATTCTGTAGGAGGACAGCTCCCACACCTACATCAGACATGTCAGTCTGTATCGTGACTGGCTTTTCTAAGTCGTAGTAAGCCAAGATAGATGTGTTTGCTATAGCTTTCTTTATGTCTTCGAATGCACTTTGTTGCACTTCCGCCCATTAGAAAATCTGGTCCTCCCGTGTTAGCCTGTTTAAAGGTTCACATTTTGTCGCCAGTGAGTGATCAAATTTCGAGAGGTATTTAACCATTCCTTTGAAGCGCCTTAGATGATGCAGATCGCGAGGTGCTGAGAATTCTGTGATTGCCCGTATTTTTTCTTCATCAGGCTTCAAGCCTGTGTTAGTCAGTGTATGACCCATGTAGGTAACTTCCTCTGCGAAGAATTTGCATTTGTCAAGGTTAATTTTAATGTTTCTTTCTCTGTATCTCTGCAAGTATGCTCGCAAGTTCTGGTTGTGGTTATTGATGGCTTGGTCTGAGTTGTTTCCAAACTCAACCAGACAGTCATCTTGGATAATGCTAACCCCGTTTATCCCTTGGAATTGTTCGATCATTTTTGTTTGGAATACCTTGCTGGCTGGTGTGATACCCATGGGTAATCTTTTGTATCGATAATTGCCCTGAGGCGTGCCGAAGGCGGTCAGTTCTCTTGCCTTGTCGTTCAGTTTCCACTTCTTACGTCCAATTTACTAAATTTTATTGTGTTTTTATTTGCAAACCTGTGTATGATGGATTCCAAGCTTGGTACCTGGCAGTGATAGTTGTTAATCAGTGCCTTGTTTAATGGTTTGGGGTCTAAACATATCCGAAGTTTTCCTCTGTGTTTTCTTTCAATCACATAGCTGTTGAGCCATGAGCTAGGTCCTTCCAGTTTCTCAATTATATTGTCCCTCATCATTTTTTCTAGTTCCTATTTAAATTGTTTTCCAGTGCAAATGGGACACCTATTATGGGTTGTTGTATAGGAACTGTGCCTGGCTCTATTTGGAGTGTTAATTCACCTTCAAATTCACCAACTCTCTCTTCAAAACCGTCTGGGTATCCTAGTAAAATCCCTTTGATGGAATCATCAATATCTAATTTTCTGATGTCTTTCAGGGCTTGTTCCTTGAGGACATTGCATTCTACAGCTGAAACTGTCGAGTCAAACTGATCTAGGTTGAACCGTATTAAATTTAGCTTTTGGCAAAGACTACAGCTTAAAATTGGTTGTACCTTCTCATTCACAACCATGACTGAGGCTGTCACTTTTCTTCTGTTGACAGGGTTGATAAGTTCTACCCTCATTGTTCCTTCGGTTCTAACCCTTTTCCCTCTGTATATTGAAATATCAAGTTTCTTACCTTTTTTTAGTAAGTGCTCCATTTTGTTGTCCTTAACGAATGTTGCAGGAATTACATTTACAGTTGCTCTGGAATCTATCATGAATTTAATGGGCTTCCCGTTTAATTTTAAATTCGCATGAACCTTATGAATTGTCTCCCCTTCAATGCGAAAACATTCATTAACTCTCTGCTCACTGTAGTTACCCTTGCAAATTCTTGATGTGGCAAAATGGTTTTTCGTTTGCATCTAAAATATTCCTGACCATAAGCTGGACAGTTTCTTATTCCTTTTACATGTCTTCTCTGACAATAAATGCAATCATATTGTTTTCTTTCTCTTCCAGTCGCATTGATATCTCTCTCGTTTGTGTCGTCCTCAACATTTAATTTGTCGTATTTTTCAATTTTTTGCGACTGGATTTTACTTTGTTCTGCAGCTCTGCATCGGTCAATACACTGTGTCAGGGTTAAATCTGGTTCCCTCAGGAGAATTTCTCGCGTTTTTTTATCGTATATTCCTTTTATTATTTGTAATTTTATCATATCGTTCTCAGTGACGTTATTCCATTCACAATCTTCAGAACTCGATTTCAAATTTAACAAATAGTCCTCAAAGCTTTCATTTTCACTTTGTTCTTTCCGTAGGAATTCCACTCTGTCTACAGTCAATGTGTTCATGGGTTTGCAGTAGTCCTTAAATGCTTCGATAACCATTTTGAGTTTTTTTTCGTCGTCATTTTCAATCGTTTCTCCTTTCGCATTCTTAATTGTTAGGGTTTTGTACATTTGTTGGCCCTTTTTTTCCTGAAAGGTAAATAAACAAACTCCTTTTCTTCTTTTCAACATTTGCAGCTTTAGCGGTACTATCTCTACCCTCCCCTTCAAATTTCTGAAATTCAAAAAAAAAAGGTTCACTTCTTCAAGCCACTCGTTAAAGGCTTTGTGCAAATTTCTTACTGTCCAGTCAAAACTTTAGGGTGGGTTGACTGACATCATTTTTGTTGTTTTAAACAAAGTAGCACTCACTCAGTTTATCGTCCAGTTCGTCCCTCTGACACCATGTTAAGCAGAAATAACTCCAAGACTCGTGTGTATTAATATACGTATTTTATTGCTGCTATCTTATCAGTAAGTGCCCCGCTGTTCAAAGCCCCTTAAGGCATTACAAATATTGGGCCGCTTATGTATATAAGTCAACCAACACACACGTGTTCCTAATTTAACAACACGTAAACCCATGGTCCGCTAGAAGGCTCTCTCGCTAAGGGTGAAGGAAGGATAAAATAAATACGGATATGAGGAAACTGACCCCGTCGAGATTAAAAAAATGGGCCTAAAAACAAACTGGTGAGGTTTGGGAATCTCAGCTGGGTCATAACCAAAGGAACAGCCGGAAACAGGCCAGGAACGACGCTTACTCACATTAGCAAGAAGGGTCGATCCTAATCAGGAGAGAGTTCCACAGGAAACCGCCCCGTTGCGAATTAGGGAGACTTAAAAAAAGAAAATCAAGGTTTTCCCCGTTCATACGAACCAGGCTCGACCGTCATAGTGGACTGTTGAGGATATATGTCTCAAATTCAGAATAAATATATCACCTTCGTATTTATTGCCCAATCAAAAGAGTGACTTTCGCCATCGTAAATTTAAAGACGATGTCTGTTGAGTCTCCCCGAGTGTATTCAAGAACGGGTAAGCGATGGAGTAATGGATAGTGGCTCGGATTTAGGAATCGGAAAGCCGTGTTCGAATTCCAGTTGAATCCATTATATTCATTTACGTGCTAATACCTTGGGAAAGGTATCGATCCTCTTAATGCTGTGGGTAAATAGCAGAGCAGATCTACCGCAGAAAGAAATGTGGGAAAAATCTGCCTCGTCAGTTATCTATCGAAAGATACATGATCGCCTAAGCGTGTATGGCACATAACTGACTGAAGCGGATAGCGTCATAAGGTGGTTAGACGGCTGAAAGGACGAAGCCTGCTGACATGAGGAAGTGATACGTTACACAGAAAGGATTAGACGTCTCAAAGATCAGCTGGTACAAGAGAGGTAGGAAAAGTGACTTGAACGTCAGCTACGAATCAGGCTTGACTAGCATCGAAAACAGCTCGAGTTGACTGGCTTCGAACACTATTCACCTTGACTAGCATTGTAAGTGCTGTACTAGTTATTAATGTAGGTCACTGTAGCTCTAACATAACTGTAATTAACTTACATATTTTTCCATTATTATATACAAGTAAACGCATTCCATAAGATTACAGCGAAAGAATGTTATCACATACTTTCATAAATTGTTTAATCATTTTTACTAGCAATAATGTAATATCACTTGAAATTGCTACGGACCTTTACACCTCTGATAAAAGTCTAAGTTTTATCTTTCATGAACTAATATGAGAAATAATACCCGTTATATATATATATATATATATATATATATATCGCATCTAACCCTCCCTACCTATTGAGATGAAGGCCAAATTAAGTGTTCTCCGCAGGAGCTAGCTTAAAATATACATACATACACACACACACACACACACACACACACACACACACACACACACATATATATATATATATATTCTCCACAGGAGCTTAATATATATTATATATATATATATATATATATATATATATATATATATATATATATATATATATATATATATATATATTCTCACAGGAGCTAGCTTAATAATATATATATATAATATATATATATATATATATATATATATATATATATATATATATATATTAAGCTAGCTCCTGTGGAGAACACTTAATTTGGCCTTCATCTCAATAGGTAGGGAGGGGTAGATGCGATAGGCAACAATAAACTACAAAAGAACTCAAAATTGATCGCTGCATGTAAGCATTGCATTTATATTTAAGTTTACCTTTTTAAATTCCAATGATAATTCTACTGACGCCACTTAATTTAAAGACGATTTGATGTACGTAGGTCCTTACTTTCCACACAAACAATTATTTTTTATTTCATGGTTGACTTTCGCTGGATTTCGCAACTAATTTCGATTATTGCCAAAAGTTATAAAAATTAGTCGCAAAAAATTCACGTAAAAAATTGGTCGCAAAAAATTCACGTAAGAAAAAAAATCGATGAATACAATCGCAGCAATGAAAATTTGGGAACCCAAAATTTCAGGATTGCGGGTCCGGGTCTGGCCCAGAATGCTTTTAATTTGTTGGCGGAGTTGGCCTGATTCAAAAATCATATGATTATATGTTGGGCTAGGGTCTATAAGTGTAAAGCTGAAAAAGTTTGACACACTGACATTCGCATTTCACACACACACACACACACACGCACATATATATATATATATATATATATATATATATACGAACATAATAAAATAGGCAGCATATATTTTATATTACAAAGAGTTAATCATACCTTGAATCAATTAGCAATATTGATACAATAATATTGCTAATTGATTCATGGTATGATTAACTCTTTGTAATATATATATATATATATATATATGAGAAATATAAAAAAAACACGATATTCAAATGTTGCTGCTTTTCTGCTACTTAAAGTTTCATGTGGACTCCCAGTTTGTTTTGGGCTGTTTCTCAGTCTTTGTCCTTTGAACCACCTGAAGATGTTGCGAGTATGGTCGTACCCTGTCGGCCTTCCCACAAAAAAAAAAAAAAACGGTAAAAAATTCTTTACGAGCGAGTGTTGTAAAATTGATTCAACATATAAAAAGCCCCCCCAAATCAACAAAACGACTCTAGCACGGACACGATGTTTAGGGTCAAAGTGTAGTATCTGTTCCGTCTACAGGCATCCGGCCCATGCTATAGCCAGTCAGCCAGTCAAGTCAGCAATCATCATGATTATCATCAGAACCAGCTCGATATCGGCCGCTACTCGAGCTAGCCATCCTCGCAAAGTAGCAACGACATGCGATAAACTGTCCTTTTCAGGGCAACAATTCTCAACGGCTACAAAACTGTCCTTCTTAGGACAACGCTCTTCACACCTATACATGAACATGCAGAGATATATTTTGCATAATACACTGTAACCTTAATTTTGTTGATGTATTATAACAAAAATAAACTTGGCAATATATATATATATATATATATATATATATATATATATATATATATATATATATATATATATATATATATATATATCTTACTGAAGTTTTCGTTTAGCCTGTTTTTGGCTTCCATCATACAATTTTTGTTTGCTGGAGTATAACAAACTGGGAGTATACATGAAACTAAGTTGCGAAAAGATAGTAATATTTAAGTATATACATATTTTTTTATGTATATTTTTATGATTATTTTTATGTATATTTTTATGTATATTTTTTTATATTTTACATGGCGCATCGTTCTTGCAGCGTCTTTATTTGTTTTATTATTATTAACATTAATATTATTGCAATCTATTTTACAAATTTCTGCTTCAAGTTTAATGTTATTGCTATTTTGTCTGTTAATTAAATCTCTTATTGTTTTTGAAGTAGTTGTGAAAATATTTAAGATTGACTAAATTCCTTTTACTTATATGGTGCCTCGAGGTAAGGTAATCGTTATGAATACTCACTTCCTTTACTATCATCATCCTCACGAAGTAACCCATACTGGAAGGTGAGGATTGGAATAAAAGATATCATGAACGATTTTAATGCTTTAAGTTTAAAATAATTGAACGGCATGGAATAATGTTACTAAAGATTATCTTTGTCGGAATTTTTTCAAATGAGGAATTATTATACGCTTTTCTGTCTGAACCACCAAATTCATCTTGGTTGGTATATTTCACAAAGTTTCGGCCATTATTCCTGCCAGCCTCCTTCAGGTATCTGTTGTGGACACCTTTTCGGAATTTTGAATAGAAGCCGTTTATTCAGTCCAGTAGCGAGGATTGTTCTCATTCCGCTTGCCATGCTTAGGGGAGATAACTCAAATCAGTTAATTCTCAACAAACTTATTCACATCGGCGAAAGCCTCTGAAGGAGAATTTAAAAATATATTAATCCCATGTCTCGGGGGTTTTTGCTCCAAGTGTAATGTTATTATTTTGTTTTGTGTGATGTTTCTATAAAAAAAAACAGACCCAATTCACTTGAAGAAACGGACAAGCGACACAAAGGGGAAAATTGGTGAGTAGTTACCGATAAGATTTTTTTACAATAGCGTTCACCTTGTACAGGTCTCAAAAGCCACTTGAGATAGAGGCTCACATATAAAGGGGCACAGTTTATGGAATATGTGAAGAAGATAACAATTAACCCTATACTTGAACAGGTTAATAGTGACCGAGAGTCTGTTCAACAAAGTAACAGTTATTGAGAAGAAGCTGTCTGAGAGGAACTTCCTCCTTACTAATGGAATACAAAAAGAAATGAAGATGAGTTGAAGAACCGGACAAGTGACACAAAGGTAAAACCTGATGAGTATTTACTGATAGGGATTTTTTTTACAGTAATTTTCACCCTGTACAGGGCACAAGAGCCACGAGGCAGACGGTTACATAGAGACACAGATTATGCTATATGTGGCGAAGATAACGGGTAACCCAAGATCTGAACAGGTTAAGATTGTAGTGATCGGGGATGCATCCTCTTGGGTGCCTGTTCCACAAAGTAGCGGTTCGTAGCAAAAGCTGCTTCAGTGGAACTTACATATCACCAATGGAATACGAAAGGAATTAGGGGGTTTCGCTACAATGGGCGTGGTGCCGCATGTCTTAGTCGCGAAGAGCGAGTTTTAAACAATCTATCCATTTGGATAAAATAAAGAGTTCAGTTCGAAATTGCGAAGGGGTTACCGAATACGAAGACAGACATCTGAAGAAGGTCGGAAGATTGTGAGTACAACAAGCAAGATTCAGTTCATTTCCATAGATTTTATTCCATTGGATATTGCTGACACATCTGGTCTGGTGCTTCTGTTATATATTTAGAGATTATTGATAAAATGCAAAGAAGAATCTGCAATGTTATTGGTGCTGACCAAGCATCTTAGTTTCAGTTACTTTCCCATCGTCGTAATGTAGCTTACCTTTACTTTTTCTATAGATATTTTTGTGATAATTGTACGGATGAGCTTTTCTCTTTCGTGCTTAGATTTTATGAATCTAAATGTAGTACTAGATTGGCGGTTAGGTCTCATCATTATAAAATTGAAATGGTGAGATGTAACCGTAAGTTCTATGCTAACAGTTTCTTCTCTCGCACTTCTTGCGTGTGAAACTCTCATTCGTCTTCTTGCTTTCTAGTCAACAATGGTCTTCAAAAATTTCAGTTCAATGTCAATCATTATTTTCCATCTTCTTAATTCCTGTTATTGTTCTTTCTGTTTTATTTTCTTCATATTCTCGCACGCTCCCTTGTGTCTTAGTAGCATTATTGCCTTGGTTCGAATGAAATGATTAAAAAAAAGTTATGTAGTATTTCATAGATAAGAAGCAAAAATTACGTCTCGGGTCTTGTTAGGTTATAGAAAAAGGAAGATAAATGGAATTCCTATAATGTACTAAAAATATATTTTTGGCGCGAAAAATACAAAAGTCTCTCTCTCTCTCTCTCTCTCTATATATATATATATATATATATATATATATATATATATATATTATTTTTATATATATATCTCAGTTTATGACATTTTTTTTCCATAAATGAAATATCAAAATTAATAAAATGAGTGGAAATAAAAATAATACCGCAATATGTAATAAATGTATATTGAATTATATTTTATGTACACTTAACCTTTCATAAGAAGAGGTATCTAATTAATTTTATGTATCTTTCTTATGAAATTTTATCTCACTCTCAACACTCTTAGTTTCCTTAAAAATAACGAGGTAAATAAGTTGGTTCAATAAAAAGCTAAATTATGTCACTTCTGTCCTTCCGTATGATAACTTTTCCTTGCGTAAGCTGTCACTACGTGCTGAAAGCATCAATCATCACATAGCCACAGGTCGCCGCTGTTAAAACCTGCTGTCACTTGTTTTAAATTACATTTTTTCGGCGCATAAAGTAAGTAATGTTTGTTTAAAAAATGTTTTTAAAATAAACTTTAAAATTTCTAATTTTGTTAGAATAAATTCTTTAAAAAAGTATAATTGAATTTTAAACGGAAAAATTAACTTTTGTTTACAAAATTGAAAAAGTGGCTGAGGATCGAGTTTGTGTCTAAACTAAAAAAACATAATTTTAAACGACAATTTTGGACGTGCTAGGAAGGATTAAAAAATGTAAAAAATAAACAAAAAATACTTTGATCTTTCCTCTTTATAATAACATAAACATTTAGATAATAAAAAAATATTTTCGTCAAGTTTAAGGCCGTTTTTATCATGCTATGCTCATTTTTCCAGCAATCTCACGCCGGTAGCTGATGATTTTTTTATATCCTTTAAAATTTAAAGGATATAAAAATTCATCAGCAGCGACAGTCGCATGACAAGGTATGGTCGTAATGTCGCTGTGCAGTTGAGCACCTGAACCATTCCCTCTACAAAATGGATTGAATGCCGAAGAGATATTCATTCATGGGTAGCGTATCTCGGTCAAGTATATCTGGTGGAGCCCATCCCTCTCCTGCTCAAATCACTGCCGATGTCCTCCTACTTGAAGGCTCTTCTTGGTCACGGACATTTACTTTCATCAGGTGAACCTTCTACCCTGACCGTTACTTTCAGTCTAGGGAATCCACCGTCCAGATATATCGTCAATGGTGCAGGAGGTTTTGAGGAGCATGTCACCACCTCTTAATTGCTTGTGTCCCCATGTTCATCCTGACCCGGGGCGATAGTACTTGTTAGGGTCCCAGCTATGAGCAAATAGTTAACCCCCACAAACTGGGGTTAAAACACTATGAAAGTGTAAAAATAGGTTTTAATACCAACAATATATTTTTGGAAAAGAAATTACCAGCAATAGATTTTGGGAAAAAAATAATTATTATTACCAGCAATACATTTTTGAAAAATAAATATTAGCAGCAATACATATTTGAAAAAATTAAATATTACAATCAATACATTTTTGAAGAACTACAATATTACCAGCAATACATTTTTGAAGAAATAAAATATTACCTGCAATACATTTTTGAAGAAATACAATATTACCAGTAATACATTTTTGAAGAAATACCATATTACCAGCAATACATTTTTGAAGAAATACAATATTACCAGCAATACATTTTTGAAGACATTAAATATTACTATCAATACATTTTTTGAAAAGAAAAATATACATTTTTAAAAAATAAATATTACCAGCAATACATTTTTGAAGAAATACAATATTAGCAGCAATACATTTTTGAAGAAATAAAATATTGCCAGCAATACATTATTACCAGCAATAAAAATCTTGTTGACATTCGGCGTACAGACATAAACAACCGAAAGAGAAACAGCTAAACATCTTATAAACGTAAACAATTTGAAAAGATGCATATTCACTATGTTTGTATTTTATAATATGATACTAACATGTAAATATTACATGCATTATTATTGGATACAGTTAAGTAAAACATAAGTTTTATCAAAATCATACAGGTGTACTTTTTGACTACAGTGTAAAAAATGGATAAAAAGTTTGGTCAACGGTGTAAACAGGGCCAGCAGTACATACGTTAATTTTATGTCGTCATTGAATCGTACATGATGCAAACCCCTTAAAATTAGGTCTTCAAAATTAGGTCTTCAAAATTAGGACTTCAAAATTAGGTCTTCAAATGTCGCATGATACGCGTGTATATATCCATAATGTTGAATGCGTTAAAATTATACTTTTTAAGAAAAGAAATGTCAAGTGCATCTTAAAAACTGCCGCTAAACATTGTTGATTTATTTAAGATAATATATTTCCAATTTTTCTACTTGAATCGTTCATATATTGTACGATCCATTATCTTAAGTAATTAGGTTACAATAAAATCTGTATTTTATATGAATATTACTTTATGAAAATTGAGATGTAGTAGAGTGGGCTGTATCATAGATTCAATGTAACAAAAATGAATGCATAAATAAATTAATAAAAATACGTATAAAAAAATATCCTTGTACAGTAACGTATTTGTAGCTAAGATATGCTTGATGAGTGTCCAGTACATGGAACTTTGTGTGGTTAGGCAGCTCAGAACAATGTTAGGAAAATTAATTACAAAGTGGAAAAAATTCCGTGCGTTTTGTCCTTTAGTATTGCATCCAAACACAGACATGAAAAAATAAATTTGAAAGTTTAAAATTTCAGCGTCTCCTCACATTCGTGCGCATGCGTAATTACATCAACGTAAAACATCTCTTTTTTAGTCCGAAGAAATCCTAAAGGACGAAACGCGTGAAATGAAAACCTTTTCTACTTAATTTTCCTAGGATAGATAGATAGATAGATAGATACGAAAGAAAGAAAGAAAGAAAGAAAGAAAGAAAGAAAGAAAGTAATAGATATATGGGGTGGGGGGTAGTACGCACCGATCCTAAGTAAAATGACAAGAATGGAGCCTTAAGTTTAATAATAAATATTTGTTGCTTTTCCAACATAAACTCTGTTTATGTATATGTGGATTGAAGGGTTGATATTGAAATTTATGCATACATACGAATGTAATTTAAGTCTTGTATAGAACCATATGTGTACGAAGGAAGATTGGGTTGCGTCATTTTTATAAAGCGGAGGCCTTTCGAAATCTGGATTATCTGTGCTGAAACACCGACTTCTGGCCTTGTTTGCAATGACGTGATTATTTTTGCTACAGAGTACTCACTGTTTTTATGTGTACATGTGACTGTGCATTTGTAACTGTTAGAAAAATGTATGATCAAAATTCAAAAGTATACGCTTTGTTGAGATGGATATTCAGCTGGAAATCCAAATTCATAATCCCTTTTGTTTTTTTCTTTATCAAATCTTTACCAAAGGGATTAACGTAACTCCAGTTGGTACTAAAATGAGTTCATCTCCAGGAGTGATTTTTTTTGTTTTTTTTTGTCGCTATCTTTTATGTTGCTTAGTATCGAAAATCATGAAACCGGTGTTCAACTTTTTAAATTAACTTCGATGACATCAGACGAACGAAGTATGAACTTTGAACGTAATGATATACTTTTACAAACACTTCAAAGTTTTTAAAAAAATAAAATTATACACATTCACGCAGTAATTTTTTAAAACGTATTTCAAAACTTATGATTAAAAAAAAAAAGAAAAAAGCGAAAGTTTTTTGCGTTAGTCTGAGAAAACACAATGTCACTCAATTGAAGGTTAGCATCAGCCATTCTGATGGAAGCTAAAAAGTGTTCACTCGGGTGATTAAAAGAGAGCAATTTCATTTTTTCTTCTTCCTTTATGTGCTGTATTCATTCAGGACGTAGGCGATCATGGCACTCCACATCTTCCTCAACCCTGTTCTACCATCCATTTGCTCAAGTATGTAACGTGCTGCTTTACCTCTGTCGCTCTTTCCTTCAATCTGTCTTGTGAGTATCAGGTTTTCCCATCCCTCCTTCCTCATTATCTGCTCAGAAAGTTCAGTTGCCTCTTCCTAATTTTAAGTATAAGCTTTATTTTTGTTTCCATTTTCTCCAGAACTACGTCTCTGATCAAATGTTCGGTCCATGATATCCTCAGTATCCTTGTGTAGAACCACATTTCTGTTGCTTCAAGGCTCTTTTTCATCTTTGAGGAGATTGTCCAGCATTCGCTGCCATATAGGAGGACAGGTATCACGTAAGAGGCGTTTAAATTAACAAGCCACTTCTTGCTCCATTTGACAACAGATTGTAGGTTATTTTTGAGATCAGCTGCCAATTTGACCTTATCGAACCGACCAGACATACTATGAAGACAAGAGTAAATAGTTGTGTCATATCTCTATAAAACATAATTAACATACACCATCACCGCCCACGTGACGACGACGCGATCATATTTAAACGGAACGCTGACCTTATAAAAGATTTCAGTTATCTGTTTGGATTGGTATTGCTTTTATGTCCATCGTCTTTTTCATGTTGAATTGTATATGGTCTATGTTAATTATTTTTATGAATATGTCCTGAAGATGGTCTATTAGACCGAAACGTCCGACGTTGACATTAAACATTAAAACAGCATAATCGCATATTAGGATTTTTGTTTGTTTTTTCAGTATATTTTTCTTCATACTGTCGGATCTATATCCATATATTTGCTTACATATATATATATATATATATATATATATATATATATATATATATATATACACACACACAACCCGGTTTCTTTCGAATCTCCCTTCCTAAGCCAACATATACGACCATAAATATGCTGAAAAAATCAAAAGAAAACGGTCAAATCTATTACCGCATGTTTTTGAAGATGTACAGGATACTCAGCTTTGTGCGTACACATATTTGCGTGGACATGATTTAGTTTGTTTTATTTTACGGCATATCAACCTCAATGGGTTATTTAAGGCCGACAAGATTATTATTGCTGGTAATATTTTTTTTTCAAAAATGTATAGCTAGTAATATTTGTTGTTTTAAAATTTATTGCTGGTAATAATTTTTCTTCAAAAATTTATTGCTGTTAATAATTTTTTACAAAGTATTTCTGGTATTAAAACGTATTTTTACATTGTAACGCCGTATCCTCACCCCACTGGGCCCAGGCACTCCACAAGACCGGCCGTTAATCCGGTATGGTCCAGTATTACAGGTTAGACACAAGTCTCGGGGTCTCAATGTCAATTCGAAGACACCCTCCAGCCACGTTGTTATTGTTTTGATCTTGGAGAGTGGTCATCAGATCGTAGACATTCGGAAGCTCTACGTTGGTCCACCTGCGAGTTCATCGGGTGAGAATCGGGTTAACAGAAAAATAAATGTAACCAAGTCGATTCGATTCTGAAAGGACAAAAGTTTATATATATATATATATATATATATATATATATATATATAATAACACACAAAAAAAGATAATTCTTGTTACACAATGTTGAATGTTTCTTGTATGTGAACAATAACCAAACAAACACAAGACTTTGAATAATTTCCGTAAGGAGAGTTGTGGCCATCGTTTTAACTCTTTTTGGTCTGTTCTTAGCGTAACTACTACAACCTTCGATGTTCCCGTTCTCAGTAGTTGTAATAGTAGTAGCAGGAGTAGTAGCAGGAGTAGAGTTACTTAGATGTTAGCGATGGTATTTCGCTTCTTTGCCCTCAACTTCAGCAACACACGGCGGACGCTTCCTATTCAACATCTGACGTCTCTTCACTCAGTTCGACTGCATTCGAAACAGACGAACCCAAAAACTCTCTGCTCCTGTTGGCTCGTCTCTTTATTAAGAGAACTTTTCATGTGTTCCAAACTAGTGACGTGTCTGTTTTAGTAACGTACTGACATACTACCAAAGTACAACTTCACTCCTCCGAGAATAAAAAATTTACTTTTTCATTGATTGGTTTCCAAGGTTCACATGACGCTATTGTTTATCACATTAAATTGAATTAAAGTACCAAGCTCTGTTCCATCTTCATTTCAAAAAATTTCGGTTGAAGATGGAACAGAGCTTGTACTTTAATCAATTTAATCAAATAATTATATTGAAGTTTTCGGCTCTTGTTTTTGAAACATGAGAACTCTTATGTAGCGTTGGAATCATATTTTTAAATAAATAATTATATATATATATAATTATTTATTTAAAAATATGATTATATATATATATATATGTGTGTGTGTGTGTGTGTGTGTGTGTGTGTGTGTGTGTGTGTGTGCGTGTATTGGGCACTTCGATGTGGTGTAATATTTAACAAACTTAGTGATTTCGACTCTCACTGGGTGCCCCATACTTTCGCCCTTGTGCTACATGGTGTAATGGTCAGCAAGCTTATCTTGCATGATCAATTACGACTGGATCGTGAGTTCGATCCTTACTGAGTGCTCCACACTTTCGGCCTTAAAATTTCAAGTGTCACTTTATATATAATTTTCCTTTTTTTTCCATTTTCTCTTAAACAACATTCAGAAATGTACTGTTATCTTCTTTAATTATAATAATAATTTTTTTAGATATTATTACATGTTCACGTTCCCTGTAGTAACGGTCAGTTTTTGAACCGAATAATTTAATTTATCCATTCGAAAATTTATTAGGATTCGAAAATTATCACAAAAAGTGATACCACAAAAGATGTAATCATAAGATTCATGTTTTTTTTATTTGTTCATAGCTTTCTTTTAAAATAACGATTCAGGCAATAATTATTGAAAGTAATAGTGATTTATATGTTTATGTAATTCAGCCAATAAATTTCCCAAATTAAAAGTTTATAATCCTCATTCGCAATATCATATACAAAATTAGCTATCAAGCTATCAAGTTTTCTCCCTTTAACAATCAATACGGTTTTAGCCATTTAAGTGTGTATATGAAATTGCCGATGGTGTCATGTTAGCTTTTTAATTTCTTTTTACAACTTTTTACAAGTAGGGTCATTTGAAGATTTTAACATTTGCTTGAAAAGTGACAGATTTCTTAAAGTAAGAATTACTTTTATAAATTCATAAAATATGCATTGTTTAAAAAAATTAAGCAATAAAAACGTATTTCATTTATGGCATTAGAAGAGAAACACAAAGTTTACACTCATGCATATTTCTAAGGTTTATCTAAAAGTTAACACCAGCTTCATTGATTTTTTTCGTTTTTGCTGTTAATAAAATATTAGGGACATTTTTAATCGCTTGAAACAAAAAAAAACTTTTAACATCTCTAATTTTGAAAAATGCTCATCTGTTGTTACACTGTTTTTTCCTTGATTATTATTATTTTATTTCCTTTGATTTCTGGTGTATATGCATTTGTTTCCGGGACCCAAACATCTATGGTCAGAGATGGCATCATGACATATTCCACTGAGTATTAAAAAAAAAAGGTCACACACATTTTACATAGAAAGCCCCTCGTAAGATGTAAGCAAGCAGTACATGTGAGTACAATTTTTTTGTATTTCTATAAGGCCTAGGCTACCAGGGATCCCCTCAATAAGTCTATCGGAACCTTTTCCAATCAAACCGAGGGTCTCAACTACAACTGGAATTGTCTTCTTCTTCTTCTTCTTCTTCTTCTTCTTCTTCTTCTTCTTCTTCTTGTAGTAGTAGTAGTAATAGAAGGAGGAGGAGGAGGTTTCCTGCTTTGTATCTTGTAGAGCCGGGTCCAAACTATGGTCCTCTTCTTTAAATGCTTCAAGTCAACATATTGGAAGAGTTACATCAATCATTTTATTATTATTATTATAGAATCAGGTAATTTGGGTGGGGCCCGGTCATGTTTAATAAATTATCTAGTTTGAGTCTAATTTCAAGCTTATTTTATACTTAAAATATAATTCGAATGAGAGTTAAAATTTCAGTTATTTTTATTTAACTTGAGAGAGGTGGTAACATTAGTTGCGTTAAAAAATATCTGAGCTTCATTTCCTGTTTAAAATATGCCAAAAGTTTCGATTAATTTGGCCTTTGTCATGCTTATAAGCTTCGTGCTAATAAGAATAGAAATAAAAAATAGTGTAATTTAGAGACGGTAAAGAAAAATTTGTACTAAAAGTCCTAAACGCATTCCATAAGATTACAGCGAAAGAATGTTTTCATCTACTTTTATAAATTGTTTAGTCATTTTAACAAGCAATAATGTCATATCACCTAAAATTGCTACGGACCTTTACACTTCTGGTTACTTTTTTTTTTTTTTTTTTTTTTTTTTTTTTGCATTAATATGAAAAATTGTACCCGTGATTTATACATATATAATATATTTTGTAATCTATTTTGTAAATACCAGCTTCTGGTTTAAATGTTAAATACTTTTTGTGTCAATTCGTGCATCAGGTTTAATGTTACTTTGTTTTGTGTTGATTAAACCTCTTATTCGTTTTTTTTTAAGTAATTGTGACAAATTTTACATTAAGATTGGATAAATAAATTTCTTTTACTTATATGATGTTTCGAAGTGAGGTGATCGTCACTAATGCTTGACCCGTTGACTCTTAGTAGTGAATATCTTAGAACATTTTCAATTCTTGAAACAAAGCTTTTACATTTAATTTTTTTAAAAAACGTTCAATTTCGTTTACACGTTTGTTTTTTTTTTCTTTTAGAATCAGGTAATTTTAACCACGCCTCATATTTCATGCTTATTCACACTTAAAAAATATAAGCATTATGAGAGTAAAAACAAAAATCGGTTAAGCCGAAAAGCCCTTCTTTGAAAGAGTTAAGGTGATGTCACATAGAGTAGTATGGGCGCGTGGCCGAGTGGTTAGGTCGTTCGCTTTCCATGAGACCAGGGTTCGAATCTCACCATGGTCGATTTGTCAACAAGAAGACTTTTAGCATCCCGCTGCCACTTGTTTTTTTTTATCAATATCAATTTTTGTGCAAATCTGTGCAAAAGCGGATCACAGAGTTTATCCAGCTTCATACATATTTTCAGAAAACCTCAACTTCTGATTGGTCAATAAACACACAAGTGGTCGTTGCAGTCCACCCACGTACAAGTTCTTTCTCCAGCGCATGACCAAATCAAATTTTCCCGCCAGAAATTAGAAATACTTCCAAAAGCCTACCAAGAGCTAAATGTACACGATTTCCCAAAGGAAAACGATACCTAAATTTTAAAATGCATTTAACAAATAAAACAAAAAATAAAAAATATTTCTTGAAACGTTTATTTTAATTTTAATTCCGAGCTAATAGATTCAATTTAATATTTCCACTAAGCAAAAATACTTCGCTGTATTTCAAATAGAATTTAAATTGGTTGGAATTATTTTTTTTGATTATCAGTAAAATATATAAATTTGTACATATAAATCTGTCAATACAAAATATCTCTCTTTTTAAAAAAAAATCTTACAAAAATAAAATATACGTTTCTGAAACGTTATCTGGGAAAATTTAGCTGATTTAAGTTTAATTAATCTGAATTGAAAAAAAAAGATTATTACTGACTTTTATTTAAATATTGCAGAAAAGCATTTTTTAACAAGGAGGTAGGTGTTTTCATGAGGTGTTGACAGATCTATTGACAGCCTGAGGTTTGGAAAATGTAAGTAAGGATCAGATAATTTAAATAAAATTACATGACCAATACAACGTAAATGCATTTTTTAATATAATACTTTTTAATCTTAAAAATTTAAAATATTTTAAGCATTCCAATATTTTATTAAATTTTAGGTACTTTGGCTATACAGTTTTGCTTATGAAGACGGTTGTTGAGAAAATGTTAAAAAAAACAACTTAACAATCAATTTTAAATTTATCATAATTACCGCTCTTATTTTTTGATAATGTTGTGTATGAAGATCCATATTTACAAAAATCGGAACGTTTACAGGCGCATAAAATAAATTCAAAATTCTTTTTAAAATACCAGGGTCGTTGAAATGTAGATCAGGTCATCGATGAAGATCAGAAACAGCGTAGGTCTAAGTACAGAGACCTGGGATTCACTGGGGTAGACTGTTCTAGTTCCACGTGCCATGCCTTTTCTGAATATCTCAGTTTCAGTTATTTCCATTTAGAAACTCAATTCTCCAAGTTTTTGTTCACCTCTGCCGTGGCCAGATATTGAACTCACAACTCTTTGGGTCAAAACACTGGATTACTTCAAACAATACTTTTATCCATTGGGCCTTGGTGACAAGCTACCCCGGTGGACGAAATATAGGGTTCGGTGCGAAATTCCAACGTATATCTCCCAAAGAAGACCGGAGCGTACAACGGCCGAAACGTCGTGAATATGACAACAAAGATGAGGACAATAGTCCGAACAATGTAAATAGTGTAAATAGTTATAATACCTTGTCCCAGAAATATAGACTGATATAATAAACGGCTCAAATATCTAATTGCAAAGAGGATACATTATTGTCAATACATTGCTTTTTTATTCCTTTTGCTTGGTGTTAGATTTCTTTGTACATATATATATATATATATATATATATATATATGTGTGTGTGTGTGTGTGTGTGTGTGTGTGTGTGTGTGTGTGTGTGTGTGTGTGTGTAAATCTATTTAAAATCGAAAGGTGAAAAAGCCTTGGTAGCACAATTTACAAACAAATTGGCATCAAGGAAAAAATTTTGAAATAATAAAGAAAGAACCAAAACCTCAGAACAGGGCGAAAAAAATCATCCAGTAACTTAAATTTCTGAAAAAAGAAAAGAAAAATAGCAGGTACTATTTACCTGGCCAGTTCACCCTGATGATCCCATATATATATATATATATATATATATATATATATATATGTGTGTGTGTGTGTGTGTGTGTGTGTGTGTGTGTGTGTGTGTGTGTGACCCGGATTATGACATTTTGGAGACCCTAGGCTAATTAAATTATGGGACCACTCTCTAACTTTCTCGCACCCGTCTCAAATATTATTTACACGTGATATACTCTAGCGATATTCGTATAGCTCGAAGTAAACTTATTGCAAATTCTGTAAATAACATATAGAACCAGCATTATAACGAAGCTTGAGGGACACTAGTCTGAAGCCCAATGGATAATCTGGCATATATATATATATATATATATATATATATATATATAGAGAGAGAGAGAGAGAGAGAGAGAGAGAGAGATTATACACTGTTACATTAGAACATGTAAATATCCACTACAAAATTGTACATTTTGTTTCAACGTTAAAATCAAACGTTTCTTCAGGTGGATAAAAATATATATATATTACTTATAATGATTTTAAAATTGAATGTTTTCGTACATGCGTCAACAGAAGTTATTTGCATAGATAGAAATTCTAGATTACACAAGCAGAAAATATATCCATTGCAAAATTACTTAAATATGGCCGTCATTTCATGATGGCGCTCAGAGTAAACTACTTGTATATATATATATATATATATATATATATATGTGTGTGTGTGTGTGTGGAAAAAATAGGAATTACATCTGATAGAATGAATAAATAAATAGACACATATTTATGAATTTAACATGTTTCATTGGAAATTATGGAATTCAAATTGGCAAAACATTCTCTGCATTCCCTTCATCGCCCCCCCACCAAAGTTCTAATTAATGAAGCTGCAATTAAATTGGTGAAACATTTCAAATTTATAAAGTTTTCCTGTTTGTTCCTTGTTTAATCACACACACACACATATATATATATATATATATATATATATATAAATTGCGTATATATATGTTTTCATTAAGACATGTCCCATTGAATAATATAGACATGTTTTGTTTATTTATTTTCAATAGGTTCCTCTCATAGTCACGGACAAGATTTTTAGTATCCTTATTAAAGGAAGAGAGAAAATTACCATGTTGATACATATTCGTTTATTTCGAGTACTTTCGACATTAGCATAGTGTCACCATCAAGGTGTTGATTTTTCTAAGACAGAAGTCTTTGTGTTCATCATTTTTCTAAGACAAAATTGTTGCGTTCATCTGAAAGTTATTTTTTTTTACCCGTGAATTGGATAACGCTAAGGCTATGTACTGTATGATTTAAATTTCACGATTTAAACGTCAGGGCAGGTAACTAAGTTATGAAATCTCCAAATGTTTATTGTGTTTTCAAAATATCTATTTAAAACTATTAGTTAAAATTTAGATATTTTAAACTATCTACAGTAAATATTTTAAAACATTTGTGCAGTATTCATAATTTAATATGTTTTTCGTTTTTTTTCTTTGTTTCTTATAGAGACCATGGCAGTACCTAATTCACAATAAGGCAGTTCTAAATAATTAGAACCATTCACCAACATTTACGACTTAATCACCGGATTTTTTTTATTATTGTACTTCTATGTGCCGTGTGCCTTTAATCTGTCCTGTGAGTATCAAATTGTCCAAGCCTTCTTTCCTCATTACGTGACATAGAATGTTTAAATGACTCTTTCTGCTGTTAAGTATGTCCTTTTTTCCATTTTCTCTAACACTTCATCGTTTTCGGTCCACGGTATTCACAGCATCCTTCTGCAGAACCACTTTTCTGTTGCTTCGTGTCTTTTCTTCATCTTTGAGGAGACTGTCCCGCATTCATTGCCATATAGGAGGACACACATCACGTAATATTTCATGACTCCTTTCTTTGTTTCTAACGATTTTTTCTGTTTCTTAATACTTTGCTTTGCTTTTGGAAGTCATCTTCCACTATCCCAATGTGCCTTCGGATTTTGGTGTCACATGTTCTGTCCTCTGTAAAAACACTTCCCTGATATTTAAGTTGTTGTACTTGTTTGATTTTAGTATCGCCAATTTGTAATTTGCATGTTGGGTTGTCCCTTTTGCTAACAACCATCCATTTTATCTTCTTGCAATTGATGCTTAGTCCTTTCTTCACGCTTTCATTCACAGCCTTCTGTAGGAATTCATCTCATAACTCAGGTTAAATATATATTTTTAAAAGTTCAACAGCACCTTCTCTGTAAACATGCCGCAATCTGAGAATAAGAAAGCGGAAAACAAAATAGAAAAAAACCCGGCGCTAAATCTTCTTCCACCGATCATATTGAGAATGTCAACATTTAGGTTTTACGTTTTAAACCCGAAAAAAAACCTGTTTAATCTTCTAGCTACAGATGAAACATACCCAGTCACGATGATACACACTTCCAGTCTATGACAGGAGAATGTCACTTCTTGTCGAGTCTACGTCGTAAGCCTAAGATCGAAATGAGGAAACACCCAGTGACGGATCCGATCCAGTTTACGGAACAAACTTGCTAACTATTGATCCACGGCAAAGGTTCCAGGTATTTAGTAAAATGAGCTTAGTTTACGCACAATACCGCCTATTTGGATCTGCTATTGAGGCTTGATCTTAAATACAATCGCCTACTGCTAGACAAGATAGTTAAACATTGCTCCACGGTGAGGGATCCAAACAAAATTACCGCACCGGACCAGAGTGCAATCAGAGAGGATCGAATTTACTTTTAAAATAAAATAATGTGCGTGTTTGTGTATTTGTGCGCGCGCGCGAGAGAGAGAGAGAGGGAGAGAGAGAGAATATACATGCATATATATGAAATACACACACTAGTCTGCTCGATTAACTTACGAGGCATCGCGTTGCTATGGTAGCCACCCATTGACCCAATTTGAAAACTATCTTTTTTAGGCTGTTAATCTTGAATTGAAGATATTTTTTAATTAAAAAGAAACTAATGAGAATAAAGAAAGAAAAAAGGATATTGCTTTTAAACAAGTGAACAGCATATGGCTCAGTAATTTCTGAAATTCCATTATACTCCTCTAAACACAAAAAGACATGTAGAAATACATACGTGGGTTCACTGTTCAGTGTTCATAGAATGAACTGATTGAGATAGATAGATAGATAGATAGATAGATAGATAGATAGATAGATAGATAGATAGATAGATAGATAGATAGAACTGATTGTGAGAGATAGATAGATAGAACTGATTGTGAGAGATAGATAGATAGATAGATAGATAGATAGATAGATAGATAGATAGATAATGAACTGATTGTGATATAGATAAAGAGAGATTGCCACAATTCTATGTTACAGAATAAATATCTAGATAGATAGATTGATACATACATACATACATACATACATACATACATACATACATACATACATACATACATACATAAGCATACAGATCAAATAGGTTTATGCGTGTCTGCAATTAAAAAAAATCGCCAGTGCGTCGTCTCTCCGTGTGGGCGCGCATGCGCGTTCCTCAGCGTCATCTGCGTAGGTTGTCCCAGCTGGTCGACACAATCTTCCGCCCTTCCTTAATTTTATTATACTCAACTAACAGACAGGTTGTGCCGTCTTTTGTCGCCGTTGTTGTTGTTAATAATAATAATACTATTACTGCTAATAATAATAATCCGTCTGATTCCCTCCTCCGCTTTTTTATGTGACTGCATCGTTAGTGAAGGGACTGTTTTTTGAAAGTCGTCCCTCGAACTTCTGTCTTCAGCTTACGTTGATTCACTTAACCCACGACACGTTTTAGGAAAGAAAGTCGCGCGAACAGACACGCATAACAAAAAATAAAATACAAGAGAAAACTTTTACTTATTAAATAAATAAATAACTGGAATTATTAGCAGCAATAGTCATTCATTGTGGATATTCACTTTGCCTACACTTGCCAGTAAAGTCAGTAAGTATGCCATGTTTTATTATTTTTCTTTTCAATTTTTAAGCTAAGCACACTAAGAATGCGTCTTATCCTTATTTCAACTTTTTGACAGCATAAAACTAGTTTATCTTGTTTAGTTTTTAAGGTGGATGCAAGTTTTAAAATCGTTAGACTGACGGTTAGAATAATTTTTATCGTTAAAAAAACAAACAAACTAAAAACAGTTAAAAACTAAAAGTTTAAAAACAAACACCTCGTTGTAAGTAGTTGAAGCCGTAGTGTAAGGATTTGGTTGGAAACTCTTTTTGCCGACAATTAGTATTGTGTTCGATCCTTACTGATTGCTTTTCTTGTAGCCTTTACTCAAAACTAAAGAGTTTAAAAGCTTATTAAATACTTTGTTGTTGTTACTTTTTTGCTTTTTTTCGTATATGAATTTTGTTTGTGTTTTTACTCTCGCTGACCAGAAACAAGACGTTCTTAACTGTTAAGTGTTATATATTGGTGTGTACAATTATTTTATAAATTATGATTAGACGTTTTGTTATCTGAGTGTATAATTATTTTATAAATTGTGATTTTTTTGTACTGACTAATTTTTCAAGCTAGTGTGTCTTCTTCTCAATACTACAGTACACTCCTTCGTCCTTAGTATTTTCTAACTGAAGGTAATGTTTATGGATGGTTTCACATCTTCCTCTGTTTTCCTCTCACCCGCCTTTTTAACTTGTCTCTTTGGGATTATCCCCGAATAATAATAAACACAAAACACTTTCATGGTCCAAAATTTTGACTTTCCCACAAAATCCAGATATTAAGTAAACTTTTTTTCACTGATTCACTTTGTTCAGAAACAAAAATCTTTCTCTTTGCGATTTTGTTGTTGGTGTTGATATTATTATTATTATTATTATTATTTCGTTTGAGTTCGGTAGAGATACATTTCCTCCTGGGTCCCAACCAGAAACATAATGTCAGAGATTGTGTCATGATATTTTCCGTTGATCATTTTGTAAAAAAAACAAACAAACAAACAAACAAACAAAAAAACAAAAAACGAACAAAGGCTCAAAAAAAAAAAAAGCAAAAAATAAAAAACACTAAGATCACGCACATGTTACATAAAGCTCTTCGGATTGTGTGAGCTGTACTTGTGAATAAACCTTTTTTTTATTTATTTCTATTTTAAGACATGGGCTACCAGGAATCCCTTCAATAAGTCTAACTTTTCCAATCAATCCGAGTGCTCCAGTTACAACTGGAATTGTAGACGTCCTCATGTGCTACATTTTTTTTTGTTTTAGATTTCCACGTAAAGATCCTTGTATTTTCATAGTTTTTTTTGAATACCTTCAGATATGCATTATTAATATACAATCTGCAGAGACTACCATGTCAGTAAGAAAGCACATTCTGTTTTATTTGATTTCTGTTATATACACATGTCCTTCCTAGTCCCAAACAGGAATCTAAGAAGAGAAATGGCTTCATGACATTTTCCACTAATCATTTTTGTGGAAAAAAAAAAACAAAAACCTAAAAAACTTAGATCACACATATTTATAATTTAAGGCTGTACTTGTGAGTACAATGTTTTGTATTTATTTAAGGCACGAGCTACCAGGAGGAATCCCTTCAATGAGTTTTCCATTATTATTATTATTATTATTATTATTATTATTATTATTATTGCTGCTGCTGCTTTCTGTTGAGTACAATACCTTACTGGGTCATTTCAGTAACTATATGAATTCGGTTTGCACAAAATTTTGTTGTTAAGCGATACTTAACATGTGCAGTGTTTATTTTTTTTACGTTGATAATACACTCCTCCTGTGTAGATGAGAAGTTCAACACAGTGCAATACTGTGAAATTCTTGTAAATAGGAACTACTAAGAATCTTGTTAAGTTCTGTTAATGTCTTTTTTGTGCCTTTCTTCATCGCACTTGCTTCAATTAATTAATTTATAGGTATAACAATAAAAATACCACACATTTTCCAATTTCAAGATCTTTATATTTAACTATTTTGTCATATTCTTTTTAACAGATATATTTTTTATCTGATGGAATTTCCACATCTATGATAAGAGAGTTTCGCTTATTTATAGTCTTTAATGACTAATTGGTCTATTAGCTTTTATACGCCTGTCAATATGAATGGCAAAGTCTCCCAAAATAGTGATCCCCATGGCTTTTTATGACTGGTTTAGGGTGGTGTTCATACCCTTTTTTAGCATGTGACGCAATACTGACATATCTCCCAATGAATAATCTGTCCACGCTTTTCACGTCGATCTTTATATTCCTTCGGTGCCAAGACTAGTAAATCAGACACTAAGTGACCAATAGCTGCTATTGCTATTATTATTATTATTATTATTTCTTCTTTTTCTTCTTCTTCTTCTTCCTTTGGTTTCTGTTGTATGCATATTTTCTTCAGGGTCCCAACCAGAGACCTAAGGTCAGAAATGGCTTCATGATATTTTACACTGGTCATTAAAAAAAAAAAAAAAAAAAACGAATATACTCAGATCACACATTTTACATAGATAAAGCGTTTTGTAATGTTTGAGCTGTATTTGTGAGTACAATTTTTTGAATCCTGCCAGAGAGCGTATTCTTTTCTTTGATAAGATTTTTAAACATTTAAGTCGCGAGACGAAAATAAATAAACGAGGTGTCTACTCAAATACAAGTATCCACTAAAAATAACATATTAATAGATAGATTCGTCAGGAAAGACGAAGCCATCTATCTTTTTCTGATACTAAGTAAAAATGTCCTCTTTTATCCAATTTTTTTCTTAAAACGTCTTCGTTACTCAGATGCTCCATCCATGGTATCTACATCATCCTTCTGTGGAATCACATCTCTCATTCCTCAAGTTTCTTCTTATCTGTCCCGCATGCACTGCGATGATATTAAATGAACATTTTTTTTGTTAATAAATATATATTTGTTAAATGCACAACATGCATATCTATTTATTTTAGATAATAAATAATTTTGTCAAGGCGAAAATTCCCGACTATCGATTTAAAGATGTATAGTCTTTATTGTTGATCGGTTTTTCCGATATGTCAACCCTTATAGGGTTATTTAATATCTGGGGCACCAATTGATTCGTTTTTTACGGCTTTTCCACCCATTGCCAGTTATTTAAAGCAAACTATCTTTAGATTGTAAAAATCTTTGTTTGGAGGTAATGGTTTCGTGATACAAGTTTTAATAATTAACCCATAGCTGGAGGGAGAAGAGGTGGATTCATACTTTTCCCTAAGGTATTTACGCGCAAGTGAATACAGCGAACCCAACTGGAATTGGAACTCAGCTCACCGATTAACAATTACAAGCCATTATCCATTACACAACCCGCACATCCACGCTTACAACACTTGGTGTTTCTAAGTGCTCACTCATCTAGGTGTTGGTCAGAGTCAACGTTGCTTAACTTCGCTGATCAACATGATGTGGCCGTAAGCCGTTGAGGCACCAAGTATGGATCGAACTCACAACTCAGTGATAAAGGTCAACCTCGTTAGCCATTACCACACGCTGAGGCGCGTACACTTTGTTGTAACTCTTGATTAAACAATAATAGTCTAGAAAAGGATAGAGCTCCCAATGAGGATCCAAACCACATGCAATGACCTGTGAGACTAACTTGTTGAGGATCACTGTACAGTCTACGTCCAGCACATGTGTATTTAGGTAGATATTCAGCTTAATCTGGCTCTAAGTTAAATACGAAGAAATGCGGATAGGAAGGTTGTGTTGCGTCAACCTTCTGATTAGATAGCATGTGCTTTTTTAGAAAATCAGTTTTCGAAATCCTGGTTTTTACTGAAGTACAAACACTCGCATGATTATACATTATCTGAACCACAAGGCAAGAGGTGGAGGTCACATTGTGCTTATGCGCCAGATGACCGACCGTTAGGCAATACCTCTCCTTAGGGAGGGGTCTAAGGTTAATCTTTAGTGCCTGAAGCGTCTCCAACGATGAAGCCTCGAAGGGGCTTGAGCACCTATGTACGACTTCCTTCTGTAAAATTAGACGTTGAATTCAGAAAAATATTGTTTCCAGTTGGGCTGAAAGCAGCATTCCATTAAAAGCATCCGGAATTTGACAATCGGTAGGGTGTCGTCTTCCATCAGGACAACGCCAGACGTAACGTCTCTTAAATCTCCCTTTCGTCTATGCTGAACATTTAGATATTCTTGATAAAATCCAAAGGATCTGCAGTGTTATTGGTCGTGAACTGACGTCTGATCTTCAGTCACTTTCCCAAGAGGGGGAAAATGATCATCGACCCTCCTAAAACGCCTCTAATTTAAAAAAAACAAAACAAAACAAAAAAAACAAAACATTGTGCATCTCCGTGGCATGATACCTGCTTGCACTGGTCACTTTCATCATACTAAGCCTTCTAGCCACTTCATCAAATCAGTATTCAGATGTTTATTTATTATTATTATATTTTTTTTAAGCGTTTCACCCCAAGCAAGGCGGGAAGCCACTAGCACCCAAGGGGTTACAGAGAGTTGGAGCGAGAGCAAAGAGGAGTGATAGAGTGATAGAGGAAAGGATGAAGAGAAGGATAGGGGATAGATCAAGGCATCTGGAGACGTCGATTGACATTACATTTAAATAGCTTGAGATTAGAGCTATCAGAGAAAAAAAGAAAAGGGGAGGGAGTTCCACAGGCGAGATGTAGCAGACATGAAGCTGTTGGAGTAGAAGAGACGGATGCATTTAACAGTTTCGACAGTGAAAGGGTGAGAGCAATATGCCAGCCTATTTGAACGCTTAAATTCATGAAGTCTGGGAATCAGCAAAAGCAGCTCATCGGAGCAGTTACCGTGAGAGTATTTGAAAAAAAGACAAAGGGAGGCGACGGCATGTCTGTGAGAGAGCGACTGCAGACGAGATGCCAGATCAAGGTCAGTTATATTGCATATCCGTCTTGAGACAAACAGAAGGGGCTCCAGACCATATATATCAGCAATACTCCATGCAAGGGCGAATAAAATAATGTATTAGTCTAGTCGCCATTACTAGTTAGTGTGGCCTGATATCAAAACTCATCTAAGTTTGTGGTTACTTATTCCCGTTTCTCTGTTATTTGAAGAATGCGCGTCATTTTACTCATGGAATTAACTTGACTCGACTCATCTGGTGTCAATTCATTTATATATAGTATTAGTATTGGTTGTCAGTCAACGATGATCTGTGTAAAAAAATCAAACTTACAGCATTAATGCCTTCCAGAGTCGAGCAGATTTTACGGGTGCAGAGAAAGAAAAAAAAAGGACGACGTCTCTCTCCAGATTTTGGTCTATCCTCTAGGCTGCCTACACCTCTATATTTGTACAGGGTATAATGCATGGGTCCTCAACCAGGATAGCATTCTCACGCTCAGAGGTAGTGGGGATTTCAGATTACCAGGGGTGTGGGAAAATCTCGTTTACTTTTACTTGTTTTTTTTTTATCTACAGAATTTTGTTTATTGAATTACGATACCCTGATATTCAATTCAAGTTTTTGTTTATTGAAATAAGCTTCAGTTTATTTATTTAATAATTAGTTATGAATTAAAACATATCACTGTACATGTATTCAAGTTTAAAAATCCATTAACATTTTCTATTGTTATTAAATTAGTAAAAGTCCTCTATAAAAATAATCAGTTAATGTATATGTACTAATATGGGGGAGGGAAATTGAAGATTTTCAATAATATATGCATATTATTTAAAATGTACCTTTTGAGTCGGACAGTCTTTTAAAGTATGGATGACATTCTGACATGGTAAAAAGGGTGCATTAGGCAAAAAAGGTTGAGAACCAATACTACTCTTTGGAAGAACAATTTGATTTTTATTTAATAAAGGGCTTTATTGAAAAGTAATTTCTTAAAATCATGTAAAACGGTAAGGTGAATTTTATTTTACTAATTTTTCACACAATATCCAATGATGATATCAGTTCAGTTATGTGCCATGCGTGTTACACGCTTAGGCGATCATTTCGATACATGACGAAGCAGATATTTTTCCCGCAGTAGGTTGTCATTTCTTTCTGCGGTACACCAGTTGCCATCCAAGGCTATAGAATAGCCATCCTGCTATTGCCCATAGTTGGGGGAAGAAGAAGAGGATTCATATCTTTCCCAAGGGTATTATTAGCACGCAAGTGTGTTGTGGATTCCGGGATGAAATCCAGTACCAATAAATAACAAACGCCAAGAAGGAATATAGGAAAATAAATGTATTAATGTAATAATACAAACTGGTAATGCAGGTTAGTAGTTCTAGGAATGCGGGTTAGTAGCTAAATATATATACAGTCTTTGGTATCGACGTATCACTATATGACTTCTTACTGAGTCTACGTGCTTGCTCACTGTGACTCTTGCTCGTTCTTCTCTCGGGTATTCATTAGCAGTAGTATATGTATACCCTGGGTGAGTCCATTTGTGTAAAAAGGGGAGAACCCCTCAACAAAATGAACGTAATGGATTCGACTGGAATTGGAACTCGGCTCTCCGATTCCTCAGTTCGAGCCGCTATCCATTACTCCACCGTGCCTTCTGATATGTAGGAGTGCTAATGATTAACCCTAGACTTGGAGAGGTTAACATTGTAGTGACCGAGGAAACATCCTCTGGGGTGTCTGTTCCACAAAGTAGGGGTTCTTGGGAAGAAACTGCCCAAATGAAAGTTACTTCTTACTGATAGAATACGAAGGGAATGTGGATGATTCGTCCAAGTGTACGTGGCATGGGGTGTTTTAGGTGTGAAGGTCTGAACGGGTGGAAATAAAGAATGTAACTTGTCAGAACATAACATATAGTTTGAATTTCGCCTCTCCTTCCACACACACTCATGTACACATATTAATCTTGTACTCTCTAAGTGCCCCACCCACGAAACACCATAAGTGAAGGCAGTCAGAAACAACCAGTTGAAAATACTAACTTTTCAAATTAAGTAATATATGTAATTTTTTTAAATTTATCAAATCAGAAACAGACCATTTTTTTCCGGGCATCTTTAGCGATGGATCGTATGTTAAAACTATAACTTTAATTATTTCTTTTATGTCTCCCTTCGCTTTTGTTTTACTTTCTTTCTTTTTCTTTTTCTTTCTTCTTTCTTTTTTTTTTTTTTTTTTTTTTTTTTTTTTTTGTGGGGAGCGGTTATTGTTTCACTCCAAGCCGGCCACTGACACAAAGGCGTTGCTAAGTATGAGAGAATATGCCAAAAAGAAAATATTATTAAGGAGAGAAAACAATAAAAGAGCCGGAATTAAGAAACAGAAGATTTAAATTTTTCATGGTCGAAGTTGACTGGAAAAGAGTTCCACAAGTGAGAAGTGCGAGAGAAGGTACTTAGCACAGAACTTACGGTTACATCTAATCATTTCAAATGTAAGATGATCAGACCTTGCTGTCAATTATTAGCATGCATATATTCAACAAGTCTGAGTTGCAAAGAGGAAAGCTCATCAGAACAATTATATATATATATATTTTTATCTCGTATTTATTTTGATACACAATAAAAATAAATGTAATATTTTTAAATTGATGAAATCTTATTTTTCAAGATTTTTTGAGGTGCCAGGTACTATACGTATTAAATAAGCCATAGGCAAATGTTGATATGACATTACACAATAGAATCAATTCACGCATTCTGATTTTTTATTGACGCCTGTTTTATTTTTGGAGCAGATCGCGTTTTATTTCTGACTCACAAAAGCATCGTTGTTTCAAAATCAAAAAGAAAGAAAATAAGACAGCCAAAAATGCAACACTCATTTTGTTTACTACTTCTAAACACAGTCCAACCTCTTTAATCCGGCACTATTTAGACAAGGATATTGCCGGACCATAAAAATACCGGATGAGAGAATAAAAAAAATGGAAACATAACCTTGCCAGCTCATTTCACATACATATTGCTATGTTATCAAAGGTAGGACAAAGCTTAAAACAAAGAATAAAACGATTATTGATGCTTGAAAACAAAGATTTTATTGTTTCATGCAATAAGAAGCCTAAAACCAAAAAAATAATACTTACTTCAGTCAGTAAGTTAAGTGCCATATGTGATACACTGTTGGGCGATCATGTCTCTTTCGATTCATGACTGACTAGACAGAAGATTTGTACGATGTAGGTTGCCGTTTCTTTCTGCGGTGGACTGATTGCCAACCGAGGCTACAGAACCCAATCTGTCCTGCTATTCAGCCCATAGCTGGAGGGGAAATGGGTTCATACCTATCTCAAGGGTATTTGCGCGTAAGTGAACGTAACAAACCCGACTGGAATTCGAACTCGGCTTTCCGAGCCGTTATCACAATGCAAATCCTAAATATATACTTAATATGCTGAGTGGGTAAATATGCAGCTATATATATAAGAAATAAACTAAACCGTATCACCAAAACACTCTGCTGCTGTCAACTGCTACGAAAAGTTGTAAACAATTTGTAGCGATACCCCCGTAGCCACTCAACGAACTAATGGCGGTTGATTAAAAAAACGGTGCCGGATCATGAGTTACTGGATCACATGGTGCCAGATTAAAGAAATTGGACTGTAGCGTATCCCTTCAGGACGTGTGCGATCATGGCTCATCAGAATTACCTGTCCTTTGTAGCTCTTAGAAATTCAAATTTGCATTGGGATAGTGAAAAGTACATTCCAAAATTTAAGCAACGTATTAAGAAAACAGGAAAATTTCATTAGAAACAAAGAAAACTGGGCTGTTACGTAACATTATTCCTCCTATATGGCTGCGAATGTTGGACAATCTCATCACAGATGAAGAAGAAACTTGAAGCAACAGAAATGTGGTCCTACAGAAGGATGCTGAGGTTACCATGGACTAAACATGTGAGCAACGACGAAGTTTTAGAGAAAATGGAAACAAAAAAGGACACTTATACTTAACATCAGGAAGAGAGATTAAATTTCTATGACGATTAATGAGGAATGAAGGCTTGGCAACTTTGACACTCACAGGACATTGAAGGCAAGCTTCGGCGTGGCGTAATGATTAGCAAGTGTTGCAAGGTCAATTAAAGCTCAGTAGTTAGTTCGATCCACACTGGGTGCTCCATACTTTTGGCCGTGTGTCACGTCTAAGCTACGCTTAGAGAATCGTTATTTGGGCACTTCGATGTGGTTAGCAAGCGTGTCTTGCTAGGTTAGTTACGACCTTAGAGAAAATGTAAACAGAGTTCGATCTTAGAGAAAATGTAAACAGAAAAAAACACTTATACATAACATCAGAAACAGACAGTTGAAATTTCTAGGGTGATTAATGAGGAAAGCGAATATAACGATTGATATTATATTTAAAGATTTCATGATTGTTGTAGAGTAGTTTCACAGTGGAGGCTTGTATTTCACTAAGTCGGTCCTAAAAAGGTTCGACGTACAATAACGTTAGGATCTTGATATAATAGTTAATGACGCAGCAATCTAGTTGTGGTGGTTGATACTTTAATGCCCGACATCGACTGACTGAACAACTCACTGAGCTCACTGGCGACTGCTACTACTACTACTTATTACATGCCGCCAATCTATTAACATGCTTAAATTCATAAAATCTAAGTACCAAAGAGGAAAGCTCATCAAAACAATTATCATAAAGGCACAGGAAAGCTACGTTACGGTGGTGGGGGAAGTGACTGAAGTCGAGATGCCAGGTCAGGACCGATAATACAGCAGATTCTTCTTTGGATTTAATCAAGAATCTCTACATACACAGTAGAAGCACCAGGCCAGATGTGACAGTAATATCCATTGCATGGACGAATGGTAGACTTAAAAATGTGTAAGATAGATTCTGGCTTTTTGCTTGATATTAATGCGCATACATTTATAACTCTACAGCTGACATGTTTTTTGGGGGTTTTTTGGGGTTTTTTTTTTAATATAAACTGCGAATTCAGTGAAGCAAAAACAGTTTGAACCGCGGCTTTCAGCTCTGATTCACAGCCTATGATTTTGTTTACTCTCTGATCATCCTTTTTTATTGCTTGACTATTTATAAATTCGATATTTCCTTTCTGTAAACATGGTGGTCAACTTCACCACCTTAACATTGGGCACGAAATCTCAAGGTTTCCATAGAAACATTCTTATGCCTGCAAAACGATGCTAATTTTTTTTTAAATATGTTTTCTAAGTACAAGAGATATTTAACGCTTGAAGTAATTTTTATTGCTTTGGTCTTATATCAGTTTCGCTCTGTTGTAACAAATTTTCTTTTTATAATTGGGTCATTATTTATTCATGTATTCGGTTTATTTCTCATTCCCTGTTCACCAATCTCGCTTTAGATTTATCAAACTGTGTTATTAATATGTTATTTTGGACCTGATTAATTTAGAGTTTAGAGTATTCATTTTTAATCACATTAATTCTGACACCAGGTTAGTAATACTAAAGGAGTCGACCTTAGTCGGGATCATCAAGCCAAGAGGAACGACCCTTTCCTTCGCTGTATAGTATGTGCTTCGTCAGTGCTATATACAGTTCTGAACTCAGAGTTTTCCTTCTCCTAGACCGGTTGCCATCTAAGGCTATAGAACCCAGTTTGTTCTACTATTTACCCATAACTGGGGAGAAGAGTTGGATTCATACCTTTTCTAAGGGTATTAGCACGGAAATGAATGTAATGAACTCGACCAGGAATCGAACTCGGTTCTCCGATTACCTAAGCCTGAACCGCAATCCATTGCTCTACCGTGCTTCCCATAAATAGTAATACTACTACGCTTTAAACTTTATTACTTTTGGCATTCAGAAACTTTCAAACTTCTTGGAAGCTGCCTACATTTTTTGCTGTAAGTCAACAGTCAGAATAAAATCTTTTGTTTCCAGAAGGAAAAAAGAAGGAACATCGCCTACCGTCCGTTTCACAACCTCACTGGTCTTTTGAACAGGTGCAAAATTTTATCCCTTTTTTCCTGTCTAGGATTGGGTTTCCGGTTCCTTGTAAAGTCTTTTCATTCTCTTTCACCTCCAGCAGCCTCTTAGTGGCATTAGCGCTCTGCTTCGTGTGAACCGATTAAAAAAAAAAACTGTTAAGGTCACAATGTAGTTAACATGTTTATTTAGGGAGGAAAAGGTAAAACAGAAAAAAGAATACACTCCAATAAGTAAACTACAGCGACTGGAGACAGATTGATAAATGAATGTTGAAATTAAAAATATATAAATACAAAAGCCAAGACCTGGATGGCAAACAGCTTTAGATGAGTCCAAATTTCTGAAACGAAGTTTAGAATAGGGGTCGCCAACCAATTACGCATGGGCCAAAATTCACGCATTATATGATTAGAAGCAGCGCATTATATCTCAGTGATTTTTGCTAATTAGTTTACAAATGACATTAGTACTCCATGAAGGTGTTCTTCGTTTATTCTTATGAATATGTTCAGTTTTGTACTTTTTCGAAGATATCTTTCTTTTTATATCCCCTTTTTTGTGACGAACGGTGGCTGTTAATAATTAAGTATAACACAAGACTTCAGTGTTAAAGAAAACAGTATTTAATTACAGCCACAAATAAATATTTAACAAGAACAAATAAGTAAAAGTCAACGAAAGATAATTAACCATTTCAGTGAATACCTTGTTAGTAGCGCGGCTCGGCTTAACGTCCGGTAAATCCTAAATCAAAACCTAACTCATCGCCGCAAAATAATGCGCACTAATTCGATTAGATAGTTCCACTGAATAATCAACTCAATAGTCACGGCAGTCAGTAGCCTGACACCGCTATTTATACACCTGACTGAAAATATATATTCATAAGTCCAGAGTGTCACACCCGAACCTCGGTGCCATTTTTCTTCCTACATAAAACTTTTCCATCACAATTTAAAAAAATGATAGGAAACGTGAATTCATTGAGAAATGGACGAATGAGAAAAAGGTAATGAGTAAAACTTCATGAATATACTTAGTAACATTCAGATGGAACTTGTTGACCTGAGAATAAATTCATTATTAGAAATAAAATCGGATGCGCTTTCCTGGATTTGAAATGCGTCGATGCTATTAATCTGTGATATTATTAATTTCTGTGAACATTTTCAAGAACAAAGAAAATTTGCTCAGAAATATCTGAGATCACGGTATATTTATTTTTATGTATCAAGAACAATTTCTGGAGAAAGATATATGCCAAAAGTGGAAATGTTTTCGTGTGACGCGTTTCGTCCTTTAGTTTATCGTGTGACGCTTTTCTTGGCAGATCTTCTATTATCACAATGTGGGACATTTAATAACAAATGTGATAGAAACGAAAACAAAAAGAATCTAAACGTAATCGGCTAAATTATATAACCAACACGCACACACACACACATATATATATATATTAATTTCAATTAAAAAGTGCAATTATAATTTATAAATTCATGAATCATTCATACAAAAATTATAATTGCACCTTTCAATTGAAATTAAAATAACTGATCCAACGTGCAACTCTCGGATAATAAGTGTGACATTACTGTAATTATTGAACAATATAGTTCATGCCATATTCACGGAAAATCTACCAGTAAAAAAAGAATTCTCTTATTGCTATATTTGTACAATAACGCACACCCTTGAAATTTAAATTCAAACTCAGCGTTGCGACCGCACGTTCCAAAACAATAACACATTTCTCATAGCATTTTTCGGATTACATCTCTATTTTCGTTGTCCTCTTATTACTGAGAAGTAAAAACAAGAACAAAATCTACTTCCATACCTGATGATGTCTGTAGGAACAGACGAAAGCTTGTAAAAAATTTAAAAAAAACCTTATGCAACTGGAATTTATAAACGGGGGATTATATCATTCATATACAGGTTCGGGGTTGATGTATCTTATTTATATTGTTTGCGATGATGTATTCTCGCCATTTAAAACATTAACCTCTATATTTGTTTTTGTATGAATGATTCATGAATATATATATATATATATATATATATATATATATATATATATAATTATTTTTTATAAAAAAATTATAACATAAGTATGTTATAAAATCACTACAAAAATAGCCATTTTGTTTCAACACACTCTGTGTCTTATCAAGTGATGATGTTGAAAATAAAATAAATATATATATATATATATATATATATATATATATATGTTTTCATTAAGACATGACCCATTGAATAATTTAGACAAGATTTGTTTATTTATTTTCAATAGGATCCTCTCATAGTCACGGACAAATTTTTAGTATCCTTATTATAGGAAGAGAGAAAATTACCATGTTTATACATTTTCGTTTTTTTTTCGAGTACTTTCGACATTAGCATAATGTCACCATCAGGGTGTTGATTTTTCTAAGACAGAAGTTTTTGTGTTCATCATTTTTCTAAGAAAAAATTGTTGCGTTCGTCTGAAAGTTAAATTTTTTACCCGTGAATTGGATAACGCTAAGGTTATGTACTGTATGATTTAAATTTCACGATTTAAACGTCAGGGCAGGTAACTAAGTTATGAAATGTCCAAATGTTTATTGTGTTTTTAAAATATCTATTTAAAACTATTAGTTAAAATTTAGATATTTAAAACTATCTACTGTAAATATTTTAAAACATTTGTGCAGTATTTATAATTTTATTCAGGGATGAAGTCAATTTTTTTAATATAAATAGCTTCAAGAATTTTTGGTTTATGCTTATTATTTTCATGAAAAAGTATAGATGTATTTTCAACAAGAATATATATAAATATATAAGATATATATATATATATATAATTCTCTTTAAATTCAAAATTCCCATGAGTTTGTGCGCATGTGTAGTCGTATCAACATAAACTCAGTCCTATAAAATCCTAAAGGACGAAACGCGTCACACGAAAACTTTTTTCCACTTTTCCCTCAGAAATATCTGAAACTTTGCTCAGAAATATCTGTTCTAAAGAACGATGGATTGAAGTGGACATTTTCAGTTAAGGAACTCATAAAAAATCGAGATCGCAAAAGAATGATAAGAAATATATTATCTGCTGCTTCCGGTAAGGGAAATTATGTTAAAAATGTTAAATATGTAAGAATTAATGGGAATAAAATTATTATATGGTTCATCTGAATATGGGCCTAAAAAACCCTGAATCATAGAATGTGAAAAATTTGCCATCACGAATCAAGAAAATGTGATTTTGCAACCGGCCGTAGTCAGCCACCGCAACAATACTAGTTCATCTATATAAATCTAGATGAAGCGTCTCGCTACAGCCACCATATTGCCACAAAGTCTCTACCACAAAGTTCATCAGAACATTTACCATGAAATCATTTATAGAAAAGACACAGGGAAGCTACATTATTGCAGTGGGAAAGTGACTAAGGTCGAGATGCCAGGTCACTGCCAATAATATTCTTCTTTGGATTTTATCAAGGATCTTTAAATATATAGCTGACACTATATGTGTCAGCAATATTCTAAACATGGACGAATGGTAGGCTTGTAGATACGTAAAAAAATGTCTAGCGCGATACAGGAAAATAACGTTTCTGGCAGCAGACCTAGCAATCGATTCTATATAATATTTCTACCCATGTCAGTGGAAAACACCTTACACCGTTACGTACGAAAAACATTGTTTTAAAAATGTAAATAAATTGCAGTTTTAAATTTTGCCACAAGTATTGGAAGGTTATACAGTATATTCTATGACAAATTATTAACGTTGTTTAAAATCCATCTTGGTTGATGTGCTAGAAAAAAATACAATTGCTACAATCAACAATTGCTTCTCTATAGATCCTTCAAGAAACGGAGACGAAAAATTGCCTCGTATGTTACGCGCGGAAACCGAGAACTATTTTGATATACTTTACAGGAAATATTACTCCTGCCTCAATAGCAAATCCGTCAGCGCTGACAAAGTAAACCTGGCTACTGCTCTTGAAAATGACCTCCAATCAGTAGTTAACTGGGGAAGGAAATGGTTTGTAAATTTTAACGCCGCCAAAACAAAACTGCTTTCATTTAACCACCATAGAGAAACTTTAGTGCCTGTCATCAGCATGACTGATCCTCGACTCCTGGAGAGCAACACACTGCGCCTTCTTGGCCTCACGTTTTTAAGTGACTTGAAGTGGAGCGACTACAGCAAATCAATTGCTGCATTTACCATTCGTCCGTGCATTGAAAATTGTTGCCATATCTAGTCTGGTGCCGCTGCTATTACTTGACAAAATCCAAAGAAGGATTTGTAATGTAATCGATCTTGACCTGGCACCTCGATTTCAGTAACTTCCTCACGGCCGTAGAGCGGCTCCTTTCTGTATTTTTTTTACAAATATTGTCATGGCAACTGAGCTTCTTTTTTTTACCCTGGTGCCCCGATTATAAATTTAAGCGTGCTACTATATTGGCATCCACGTTCCACCCGTTTACTGTTGAAACAGTTAAATGCAACCGCCACTTCAATTCCAACATTTTCTTTTCTCGTACTTCCCGCCTGTGTAACTCCCTTCCATTTACTTGCCTCCCTGATAACGACAATCTTCAAAAATTTAAATGCAACGTCAAATCGCCATCTTCTGTCTTCTTGAATCCCGTTCATCTTTTGTCCTTTTATCAATCCATCCTATTCTCGGTCTTCTCTTTCTTCCCTCCTTGTAATATCCTGCGAACTAGAGGCATTCCAGCCTTGCTTGCGGTGAAACGATTAAAACAACAACAAACAAAAAAATAAAGAGAGAGAGAGAGAGAGAGCGAACGAAAGAATTGAGGAGAAAGATTAGGAGCGCCAGATTAGTTTCTAATTAGTGCAACCACCACTTCTACTCGTACTTCCCATCTGTGAAACTCCCTTCCATTTACTTGCTTCCCTGATAACGACAATATTCAAAAATTTAAATGCAACGTCAAATCGCCATCTTCTGTCTTTTTGAATCCTATTCATCTTTTGTCCTTTCCTTAATCCTCCCTATTCCCAGTCTTTTCTCTCACTTTCACTCTGTGTAACACCCTGCGTAATAGTGGCATTCCCGCCTTGCTTGGTGTGAAATGAGTAAAAAAAAAAAAAAAAAAAAAGAAAGACAAATGAGTAAAGCAGTCTCAGATATTGGTTTCTTTTCTTTCATAGACAAGACTTTATCCTCATCGTGTTAACTTAATAATTTTTCCCATGATGCTCTCCACTAATCGCACTAATTCATGAACGGTAATAGTGGTCAGAAGCATTTTGGCCGGTTATCAAGAGGCTTTTTTTAATACGTTTATAGGATGAAACTTGGGAGTCATATCTAGATACTAGGGAACAACCCCAATCGGTGACCGTTTGAGTGGACTGCATTAACCAATAAAAAGTTATTTCTATGGGACTTACTACAAAGTTATGCTCTGTTTTATCAAAACCCCTCACCATATCGCGCACATTTGGCTCTCATACATGTGCGTAGTATGACCTTAACAGATTGGGTTCCGTGATGGGTTACTGATGTTTCTCCTCATTTTAGATGGGAGAAGTTGCTCATCTCCGGTGATTCCAACCCTGTGTCAGCACTAAAGAGATGGGGTCGATGTAATGCAGATGCTAGCGTGACAATGCTAGCGGGAGCAGGGCAAACCCCGATTTTTGTCCTTGGCCAATATGCATAAGAATTTGTATGGCGCTACCCACGTTAAAACGACCTTGTATCACAACCACACATAGTGTGGAGGCCTGGTAAATATGCTTAGCCTCACTTTGTTGGTATACTGCTCTCTTACTCAATAATCCTATTATAATTGGGCTTGTTCCTTTCTTCATGATTTTGCACGACCGTTATGCTCTGCAAATACCTCATAAATAATAGACTATTCCGTTTTGAGGAGATAAGACATTACTTGATTTCAGTGAGAAAATAAATGACAAAAAAGAAGGGAAGATAGTAGTGTTTAGTTGCTGTTTCAGTGAAATTGGAAAAGTTGTCAATTTCAAATTATTTCATTTGTATCCACTTCTTAAAATAATAACCAGCATTCTCAATTATGATCGTCATTGCAATATTTTGTTAAAGTTTTTAAGGTCAAATATTTAACAATGCAACAGGAGAATTTCTACGGATATTTTAGTGTCGCAGAACTCTTCATGAGCTTATTCAATCATTAAATGAAAGAATTAAGATTCAAAGAATATTAAAATAGGAAAACTGAAATTTTAACAATTTAAAAATAATTGTATTTAATATTACTACATATTTACCTTGCCGGATCTACAATCAAAAGAAAACTTTAACCCCTTATTTTCAAATTCAAATTAAATTAAAATTGGTTTCAGTGAGAAAATGAAAGAAACAAGGGAAGATAGAAC
>CAHIKZ030000542.1:330000-337500 GCA_903632075.3 Acanthosepion pharaonis | reverse complement strand
TTCTTCTTCTTCTTCTTCTTCTTCTTCTTCTTCAATGTGCCGGGCCTCTCGAGGATATTGGAGATTATAGCCCTTCACAATTTCCTGTTATTTGTAACACTTAATAAATTGTGTTTTTTTTTTTTGTTATCTCTCCTAAACACTGTTCTCTTGCCTTCAATCTGTTTTACGAGTATCAAGTTTTCCAAACCCTCTTTCCTTATTATGTGCACTAGAAATTTTGAATATATCTTTCTGATGTTAAGTATAAGTCTCCTTTTTGTTTCCATTTTCTCTAAAATTCCGTCGTTGCACACATGTTCAGTCAACCACATCAGTTAGAAAACTCCAACGGAACAACAACAACAACAAAAGGATACCACATATAACTAGAAGGGGAGGAGGGGAGATGATATAGTTGTCTCTGCTTGAACTCTGAATTTTTTCACTAATTAATTATTTTTTTCTTCCCCAACTTCAATAGCAATAGAATAGGCTCTTCTAGCGCCCGGTTTATACTCCTCGCGATTCTTTTAACAGGAGTAGGAGTTTTTCCCTTGTTTCTTCTTTGTGGTTGGGTTTTCGGTTCCTTCAACTCTGTACTTCTGAAGTCTTCGCTTGAAATTTGAAATTATATTCAGTAATTAGTATTATTTTCCCCTCTCTCAACAGGAGTAGATAGGTTTGTCTATCGTCCGAGGACACCCCTTCCCAGTCTTTTGAACAGGAGTAGAGGTTCAGCCCTTGTTTCCTGCTTAGGGTTGGGTTCCCCATCACTTCTAAGGTCTATTTCAACCCTATACTCCTGAACACTGAAATTTTATTCGCAAATTAAATCTTGACCTCTTCACGTCTAGAATTAGCCGCTATCTTTCCTGTATAGTCACAAGAACTTCAGTTTTGCTTTATTGAACAGATTTCAACATTGATATGACAGTGGAATTATTGCAACAAATATGTATTGTAAGGTGCCACTCACTGATTAGTGATTTCTTGCTCAACTTGTTCGTCCATATTATCTCATTTTGATCTTGCCGATGTAACCTCCATCTTCCGGCTTTCTCCTTATATATATTTTTTGTTCAAATTTAAATTTAATTTAAATCAGAGAGAAAAATTTTCAGTTGCGGGGTTCTTAATCTAAGTAATTCTATTTTAATAAGTGTGGCATACTTTAGCTCAAAGTTGTGGTTGAATTCATTTCAATGTATGACTAATGCATTTGATAAATTGTTGTGTATAACATCCATTTTGTGTTCATAGATACGTTTTCTTAAATTTCTGCAAGTTTCCTCAATGTATTGTAAGGAGCAGTTGTGACGGTTTATTTCATATAGCTTTGCCTATCGTCCGGTTCAGATACCTCCCCGATCTTTTGAACAGGGGTAGAGGTTCAGCCCTTGTTTCCTTTTTAGGATTGGATTTCCGGTTCCTTTTAAAATCTACTTCAACTCAATAATTCTAACGTCTCCACCTGAACTCTGAAATTTTATTCGCTAATTAAATCTTGACCTCTTCAAGCCTAGAATTCTCTATTTTCCCTGTTATCTTGCCCTTTCTTACGCTTATACATCTCCACGCAGTAATCTTTGAGTGTCCCTATTCTCAGTATCCCCCTGTTGAACCACATTTGTGTTGTTTCAATCTATTTTTCATCACTAACATTTTGACTTTGTCATAGTAATGTCATTCCTCTCTGTTCAGGCACTGAACATGATGAACCGTTGCAATCTTCATGAAGTTTTATGTTTAAATATCTATTGGGTCTCAAGTTCATTACAAATTTCAAATTTATTCTTTCTTTTATTTGCCGTGTCCCTTCAGGACGTTGGCGATCATGGCCCTCCATTTCCTCCTGTGCCTTGTAGCTCTCAATAAGCTTTGACTTTTTGTTATTTCTTCTGACATCTACTTGCTTAAACCCGTTAAGTATGTCACGCGTGGCTTTCCATTCTCCCTTTTCCCTCTATTCGCCCTGTCAGTATCAGATTTTCCAAGCCCTCCTTTCTCATTATGTGTCCCAGAAATTTCAGCCGCTTCTTCCTGATGTTAATTATAAGTTGCCTTTTTGTTTCCATCCAAAACCACATCGTTGCCCACATGTTCGATTCATTGTATCCTCAGCATCCTTCTGTAGATCGTCATTTCTCCTGATTCGAGTCTCTTCTTCATCTTTGAAGAGAACACCCAACATTCGCTGCCTTGAAGGAGGACAGATATCACGTAGCAGTTCAGCAGTGTTTTCTTCGTTACCAACGAAACCCTCCTGTATCGTAATACTCTGCCTAGCTTTTGGAATGCGTTATTGGCCACCCCAATACGTCTCCAGATCTCTGCATCGCACTTACCGTCCTCTGTCAGAACACTTCCCAGATATTTAAATTTCCGCATCTGCTTTATTTTAGTGTCCCCGACATGTAAATCGCATTTCGGGCTCATCTTTTTGTTGATGACCATGCATTATATCTTCTTGTAGCTTATGCTTAGTCTCTTCTTCTCACTCTCCTTCGCTATCTTCTGTAGGAGATTTTGTAGTTTCCTTTCCGTGTCTGCTATCAGTACAGTGCCATCTGCAGGTCATGTTGTTAAGATTGTGGCCACCAATGATGAATCCTGGTAGGCTTTCAGAATTGCCTTGCTGTATAGATTAAATAGGTCCGATGAGAAGACATATCCTTGCCTTACGCCTCTTTCTATTTTTGTATATCTGCTGAAATTATTTTTTATCTTTATGCAAGCGGTTTGTTGCTAATAGAGGCTTTTGATTATTCTAATGTCTTTCCCGAATATGTTAAAGTTGATGAGCAGCTCTAACAGATCATTGTGACGTACTTTGTCGAACGCCTTTGCAGAATTCATATATTCAAGATGATGGGAAAATGTTCCATTCATTCTACCGCTCCAAGAAATACCTGGTGTGAGATGAGACCAAAAATGGCATATTGATCCCATGTCTGAACTCACTTTCTAGCCTTGACAGAATTCAAAGTCGTTTTATTTTCTACCCTATACCCTCTTTACCGAAGACGCAACGTCATAAACCTATCGCTACACAATTGCTATTTTCTTGGCAAATGTTCAGATGAGCGCGCGATTCTTTAGTTCCACCAGATCAAACCTTTAAATTTAGGACCCAATATGCTACTTTCACGAAGTCAAATCACCTAAGAACGACTTCATTATGAAACAAACTCCAGCGGGGTTTTTCCTCCGAGCACTACAATCTTAACTTCCCCATGACAAGAATCAAGCGTCATCTATCCTCCATATCACACACTCCATCATTACAATTTTAAGAATAACCCCCTACCTTGAGTGGCTTTTCAGCCTTCTGTTAAGTGAATTCTAGCATTAAGAAAAGACGGAGAACTCGACGATGATGGTAAGCTAATCAGGTTTATAATTATACAAAGAGCAGCATGTGCTCCAAGCATTGACCCGGTAACTTTAAGTTTTCACTGAAAGCATTATTTGTTTAATTAAAGTTGCGATGCTTTATTTACCAAGACGTTCTTTATACCAATTATAATAACTACGAGTTATTAAGCGTGAAAAGATTTCATATATATATATATCTATATATATATATATATATATAAAGATGCTATAATTTCCTATATTAAATTTTGGTCCCCTGCTGACGCAACTTAAACAAAGATTTTTAACCAAAATTTCGAACGTTCTAAAATATATATATCGTTCTAAAATGTATATATATATATATATGTAAGCAAATTTTCGAACGTTCTAAAATATATATATATATATATATATATATATATATATATATATATATATATATATCGTTCTAAATGTATATATATATATATATATATATATATATATATAAGTAAAATATATGGATATAGATCCGACAGTATGAAGAAAAATATATACGGAAAGAACAAACAAAAATCCTTATATGCAATTATGCTGTTTTAATATCAACGTCGGACGTTTCGGTCTAATAATCCATCTTCAGGACATATTCATAAAAAGGACAAGTCTTATCCAAACAGATAACTGAAAGTTTTATAAGATCAGCGCTCCGTTTAAAACATGGTCACGTTGTCGTTCTTATGTACATCGTCTTTGTCATGTTGAATTGATAATGTTAATTATATTTTATGAATATGTCCTGAAGATGGTTTATTAGACCGAAACGTCTGACGTTGACATATTAACATTAAAACAGCATAATTGCATATAAGGATTTTTGTTTGTTTTTTCCGTATATATTTTTCTTCATTTTATATATATATATATATATATATACATATATATATATATATATATATCGTTCTAAAATGTATATATATATATATCGCCTAATCTCGTTTTTGAGTATACCCTTCTGCTAGGGGCATTAACTAATTCCTGTTACAGAAATCTCATCAGTCACATTTGCGTTTGCTCAAACGCACAGTGAGCCAATCTCTCTGCGAATAAATTGTAAAAAATTGTAACTAAGGTCATCTAGACCCTAGCTACAATTTTTATTTATTTATTCGAGAGATTTAGTTACTTAACATTATTCTTAGTGGATACCCATATTTGAATAGACGCTCTGTTTATTTATTAAACAGAATATTTATTTATTTTCGTCTACCGGCCTGAATATTCGAGAAGTCTTATTAAAGAGTAATATGCACTTTCCGGTAGAATTCGAACCTGCCTCCCCCCTGTACAGGGGAAACTGTCGTTAGATCCGACGTGATTTAGACCTCACCGAAACGAAGCACGTCGTTGATCAATACTGCCTTATAAATAAACATTTCGCGAGTCTGGAAAATATTTGCTCACGTATGTGTGTGCTTGTGTGTGTATGTGTGTTGTCTTCAAAATATGCTCAAAAATAATTGAACAGCAACCTAAAATAATCTAACTTTATTGCCTACCAAAATCACACAAAGCAAACATTTCTATGCAATACGCCATATCTAATGCACACACACACACACACACACACACACACACACACACACACACACACATGATACACAAAAATGGAAATAGATTTGTCAGTCTCAAGGGTAATGTGGCGATAGGAAAACATCTCTCATCAACATATCTATCATCATCACCATTCAGACCAAACCTAATGATTTTATTACCACTTAGGCAGAAATTCACTTTTGTCAATAGTCCAAAAATGAGATCAAGGCTCACTACAAATACAGAAAAGGAACAATGATACATTAAAAGAACATAAGGAAAATGTATTCCTTTAAAAATTGATTCCTTTTATTTGCCTGAAGAAGGTCATGAAACCGGAAATCCGTGTAGTAAAAATATGAAGAATAAAATATAATATATACACGAAAACATATCCTCATTATAACCAAAAACTTTTACGATTCTCTCTCTTTTTTAAATATACATTTTCTTTCGTTGGAACAATCCAAACATTTCCCTATATATATATATATATATATATATATATATATATATATATATATATATATATATATATAGCTCTTGAAAATATATTTCAATTGAACTCTGTTGAAAGATATGCTATTTCTACTAACAACGGCCACCTGCGTTAATCCAAAGCCCTTCAGTAAAATGAATTGGAGCACTCCGACTTATTAGCATTTGTTTACATTCGTAAAAACAATACGCTAGATTTAGCTGTTTCTCTCTGTCAAATGAAGATATCTCAATGGTAGAAACTTTGACTGACACCAAATCGGTTGGGTTTCGATCCGGCATTCGATGAGGCATCGAGGAGCTGTGATACAGTAGTGCCTGTGAATGACAATATATATATATATATATATATATATATATATATATATATATATATATATATATAATTTTATGTGTGTGTGTGCGTGCGAGAACCTATACTACGTGCATGGATGAGGTGATTGTAATGATAAAAACTTGTGTAGAACCAATCACACTTTTCGAAAGTACTGATAACAGAGATTTGGTACAATGTGTGCCATGAATTTTCAAAGAACCCTTCTCATGTTTTGATTCAAAATTTTCCTTCTACTAGACTAACTGCCATCCAAGCCATAGGCCCCAGTTTCTTCCATCTATTTAAAACATATCACACATTATTTAACTACGGTGATGGTAATGTTATCCATTAAATATTAATATCATTTTCCTTGTGGACACATTCTTCATTCATTGACCGTTGTCGTTTGAAATTTATAAAAGCTTATGAATTTTTCAGTAAATCTACTAAATCTACGTCTATCGCTCTTTCCAGTATTGATAGGGTCTTCCTGCCTAATCTTTCATCCATCCGTCCATTTTGTCAAACACGTGCATCTGCTAAATATGTTTATCGTAATAAGAAATGACCTTGGATTACAAATTCTTTAATTCCGAAGTAATCACATTGTTTACGTTTCATGTTGCAAAAACACAACAGAATATAATCCCACATCTCCGTTGATTCTTGTCTTTTTAAATATTTTTGTTGTTATTTTACATTTTGTTCACTTTGTACAATGCCCAAGAGCCATTCTAGGCAGAGGGTTACAGGGTAAGAGGAACAGTTTATGTGGATGTGTGGGGGAAGATAACCGTTAACTATAGACTTGAACAGGTTAACATTGTAGTGGTCGGGGAAGCATCCTCTTAGGAGTTAGTTCCACAAAGTAGTAATTCATAGGAAGAAGTTATTGGAGTGGAACTTACATCATACAAATGAAATAGGAAGGGAATGATTGTTGTTTACTACAATGTGCGTGGCATGGCGGGTATTAGCCGTGAAGATTAGCGCTGATTGAACAAAGGAATGTAATTCGTCTGAACACTTTCCATGGAAATACCAATAGAGTAGTGAGAGGCTTGCTACGCTTCATCTTTGGGAAAGGGGTTGTAAGATGAAAACAATTCATCACTCACAAGGCCGCTTAGATGCTTCTGGACTCTCTCTCGTTTTGTATTATGGGTATTATATATAAATGAATTACCAAAAACTAATATTATTTATGATGTTATATTCCACTTAAGAATTGCGTTCCAGGTTTAAAAAAATTCATGAAAAATTATTGTTGTGGTGTCATCCCTCTAAAGAGTCTATACTGAACTCTTCCGCCTACTATAAGATTAGTAGGAGAGAAGGCCTTGGGGGAACAGTCGAATAGATTGAACGCTGGGTCATCCGACACAAACTCACTAATCATGTAATACTCTTTCTTTTGTACTTACTGTTTAATATATGATATATCAGTAACACTTGTTTTGTTATTTCTTTAATTATTTATTTGGCCACAACAATTATATTGGACATACCACTACATGCCTATCAAGAAGACTCCCATTACATATCTCAGACTATAATTCAATTAGGATCCATTTAAATACATAGAGAAACCTATCAAAATTTGTCCGCAGCATACTGGTAGTAAATACGACCATAGAAACCTCATCCATATGTAAAAAAAATAGCTAAAAGTAATGGAAACATTAATTAAAAAAAAAAAAAAGAAGCCAAACACTCAATAATATCAACTATTAACATGGCCAAAATGTACTGACCGCGTTTGGAAAATC
>CAHIKZ030000542.1:247500-325000 GCA_903632075.3 Acanthosepion pharaonis | reverse complement strand
GGATGTGCGTGTCGATTAATGGGTAACGGCTCGGCATTGGAAATCGGAGAACCGAGTTCCAATTCCATTCGGGTTCCTTATATTCACTTATACGCAAATACTCTTGGGAAAGGTATAAATCCATCTCTTCTCCCCCAGCTATGGGTTAATTAGTAGGACGTATTACTAAATCACTATTATCTTCCAAAGATTCTTACAATCTAAAAGAATATTTTCTGGTTTTATATAGCCAGCAAAAGATTGATAAGCGGTAAAAAAAAAATAATTCAATCTAAAATATAAAATCGGAGATTTGAAGATAAAATTGACGATATGCAAAAATGATCAGGTGAAGGATACTCGTGCAGCAGTCCTGAGAAAATATCGGCCTAAGCATTGTGATAATAACAAAACGAGTTTCTATGTCGAATAATTCGTGAAATCACACAGTGATGGTTAGAAATCTATTCGTGCAGGCTGTACCTGCTTACGGTCAAATCACGATGGAACATCGGTTCTCGTCTGAACACCGACAGTAAGCAGTGTAGAGTCCGGCCAGTACTTAGGGGCCGCTTGGGAACACCGGCTACGGTAAGAGAAAACCGGTTGGGCAAGGGGCTAACAACTTCATTCAGTAGTAGTTAATTTCCATGGAAAGTACAGCTGCAACGCACTCTGTTGTTGAGATCTATGTCCTCATGCTCACCAGTGGAGTCTAAAGAAGGGAAGGCCATCTGTATTATTTGAATCAAAATTCTAGCAAACTTAAGACTAATATTTTGAAATGGAATGCCTGTTGCCATGGATTCCACTTCAAAGTATTACTCATATCACTGAATCAAACAGGTGCAATACTTTAGATATCTGGAAAGCGTATGGAGACGGAAAGTGTGACACGGAAATCCGAAGGCACATTGCGAGAGCGAAAGATGCCTTCCAAAATCTGAGCAAAGTATTAAGAAACAGAAGCAGAAGACAGTGAAGGAAAGCAAGAATAAAGGACTAAACATTAATTGCTAGAAGGCAGAATGCATGATTGTTAAACAAAATGAACAGTTCAACACGCAAATTGCAAATTGGGGATACTATGATCAAACAAGTACAACAATTTAAATACCTCGGAAGTGTTTTAACAGAGAACGAGAAGTGCGACACTGAAATCCAAAGGCGCATTTGGGATAGCCAAAGATGCATTCCAAAAGCTAAGCAGAGTATAAAGAAACAGAAAACTTTCGTTAGAAACAAAGGAAAGAGTACAGAGGAGTTACGTGATATATGTCCTTCTATATGGCAGTGAGTGCTGGACAATTTCGAAGATGAAGAAGCGACTTAAAGCAACAGAATTGTAGTTCAACAGAACGATGCTGAGGATACCATCGACTGAACATGTGAGCAACGACGAAATTTTAGAGAAAATGGAAACAGAAAGAAAACTCATACTTAACACCAGGAAAAGATAGCTGAAATTTCTAGGGTACATAATGAGGAAAGAGGGCTTGGAAAATCTGATACTCACATGACAGATTGAAGGCAAGAGGGACAGAGGAAAACAACGGATAACATACTAAACGAACTTGAGTAAACGGATAGAGCTACAAATGACAGGAAGTTGTGGAGAGCCATAATCGCCTACATCCTGAAGGAACACGGCACACAAAAGAAGAAGCCATCTCAATCACTAGGTAGGTAGGAGTAGAGGGAATATATAGATTCTATTTGGCTTGTTGCTGCATTTTAGTGGCTTTCTTGGGACTGCTATGTAAGTTTGTTACATCTGGGAAAGATATTAAAATGATCCCGAGCTTATTCGAGAAGCAAATTGCCTGTATACGGATAGAAAATTAGTTAAATATGAAGTAAATATACAATAATAGAAAGAAAGAAAGTAAGACAAGGATGTGTTTACTCACCGGACTTTTTCATCCTATACAGGGCAACGATTCTGAGAGAATTAGAATTCCTCTCAAGATTCATTATTGGTGGCCACACTTAACGACATTAAATCTGCAGATGGCACAGTGTTGATAGTAGACACAAAGAAAATTACAGGAACACCTAGCGTAAGTAGTTAAGGAAAGCAAGAAAAAAGGACTAAACGTCAACTGCAAGAATACTTAAAAATAGCCCATCATGCAAATTAAAATCTGTAGAGACCAAAATCCAGCAAGTATAGAGAATAAAAACACAGAGGAAGTGTTTTAAAAGAGGACGAAAAATGCGACACCGAAATCCGAAGACGAATTTTGGATAGCGAAAGGTGCCTTCCGAAAGCGAAGCAAAGTATTAAGAAACGTGAAAACCTCGTAATAAACAAAGAAAAGAGCACTGAACTGTTACGTGATATCAATCCACCTATATGGCAGTGAATACTGGATCGATCATCTCACAGATGAAAAAGTAACTTGAAGCAACAGAAATATGATTCTACAGAAGCGTACTGAAAATTCTATGGACTGAACATGTGAACACTTATACTTAACATCAGGGAGAGAGATTTTAAATTTCTAAGGAAAGAGAGCTTAGAAAAATTGACACTTACAGGGCATATTGAAGGCAAGAGGAACAGAGAAAAACCTACCTAACAAGCTTGTGTAAATGAATGGCAGAACAGTGATTGAGAAGGATAGTAAAAATGCAGACATTGCCATGAGCTATAAAGGATAGGAAGTCGTGGAGAGCCATGATCACATAAGTCCTGAATGAATATATAATGAGGAAAGAGGGATAGGAAAATTTGATACTCACAGGTAAGAGGAAGAGGTGAAACAGCAACCACCCTACCTAACAAGCATGTGTAAATGTATGGCAGAAAAGGGATTACGAAAGATAGCGAAAAGACAAAATTTACTTAGTTATAAAGGACAGGAAATTGTGGAGAGCTATGATCGCCCATATCCTAAAAGGGACAGCACAAAGAATAAGAAAAATAAGCAACTTTAGAGTAAAATTTGACACGGTTTTAAAAAAATATTAGGGAGAGAGACTCAAGCTATTCTTCCTTCGAGCGTTATACCTACAATGGTTTCATTACTTTGGGAAATACACACTTATCTCACCCACTAAACAGGTCCCACTGGTTTTGCCACGACTACTGTTAATAATACTATCATCTACTGATGACCGGGATTGTGTAGTTATTGGCGCGAAAAGTAGGATTGGCGGGTCGAATTCAAATTCTAACCGAAACTGTTGTGTTCAAATCCCATTGAAAAGGTATGAATCCATCTAGAGGTTAACAGCAAGAAAAACTGGGCTTTCTAACTTTGGCTGGCAACTAATCATGAAGGACAAATCAAATATAAAATCAGTTGGGCATGAGACTACTTACTACGGAAAACACAACAGCATCTAGCATGAGGAGCTCTATACTCCACAGGGGATCCTATACAGATCTTCTCGAACTGACATCAATTTGAAATTAAAACTAAGAAACCACAATATACGAGGGCCGTTTCGAAAATAAAGCACCCATCCCATGGAAAGCAATTGTATGGTTAAAAATATAGTATATCAGACTAAAGAATAGAGATAGCGCTAACGAGGAGAGGTTCTACATTGGAAACAATGCGAATGAGTGGAAAAGGAGATATTATAGTCATAGACTGAATTTTAATCATACAAAATATGAAAATGCAACGATGCCGTCTTCCTGTTATTAGAAAATTATAAATTATAAGTTGTTAAACGGGGCAAGAGGTGGCTTGTTAATTTTAACGCATCAAAAACCAAACTGCTCTCTTTTAGCCATCAGAGAGAACCCTTTTTACCTTCCATTAACATGGCTGATGTTAACCTCCAGGGCAGTGACTCATTGCGCTTTCTCGGTTTAACGCTTGCAGCTGACATGAAGTGGGAAGAGTATATTGATACCCCCCCCTCGCCAATGATTTTTTTTTCCTTTTGATATAAACAAAATTTAAATTTGAACAAGGGAGTGACTCTTAGGGTACTTGGATAAGTATATTTCATTTTGATTAAATAGCGTCCCTTCACCCTACTGAATTTTTTTCCCTTTGATTTAAATTAAATCTAAATTTAGGGAATGCCTCCTATCCAGAATATAGAAAGAGAAAGCCAGAAGATGGAGATCACATCGACAAGATCATTGAGTAATACTGAAATGCATCATTTTTCTGCACAAATTTTAACAATGACTTAAAATCAATCATTATTTCCTTACAAAAAAGTTGTGTGACACGCAGCAAGGCACGGGTAATTAGGCTAACATATAAAAACACACACACACACACACACACACACACATATATATATATATATATATATATATATATATATATATTCAGCCTCAAACCGAAAAACCATCACATCCCCGCAGACCATTACTAAGTAAGAGATATCACGTTCAAAGTATTCACAATGTTTTCTTTTTTGTTTTTTAATTTCACTCCAAAGCAAGGCGATAAAGACAAAGGATTACTAACAGTGAAAGAAAGTGTGAAAACATTACTGAGAAGAGAGGACAATAAAAGAACAGAATTTAATGCAACATCAGATGACGGTTGACGTTGCGTTTAAATTTATTAAGATCGTAGTTGACTGGAAAACAATATGTCGGAAGCCACCAAACTCTGAATAACTTGTGTTTAATGAAACAAGTTCTACAAGTTAAAATACTTATTCCCCTTTAGTAAATAATTCATCAGCTGCAGAAATGAAGATGTATTGATCTTCTTCAAGCCAAACGATCACTAACAGGATGGATCCAAAATTGTGCACAACAAACTAACTCTCCGATTAGTCAACAAATTTTCGGCTAATTCATTCATGTTCCTCATCATCAAAAAAAAAAAAAGGAACTAATTTCATAAACGGAAACAAACACTTCTATTCCAGGTTACCTCTTTCCGAAATGCAAAATAAAATTTCCTATCTCTGCATATTAACCCTGAATCCACTAACTGGGGTGGGGGAAAGCCTGATTGGGGGCCTCACTGTTTTATTAACATTTGCTTTTTTCTGCCTATATTTATATGCGTTACAAATTAAACGAAGCACAACTGACTATTAAATGATGAAAAATTCCCGCGGATTTTAATGTCATACTGGGTCCTTTTTATTTCAAATGCGTGAATTTGTTTTGTCAAGCTAAATTTCGAAAAATGAGCACTATATAAAATTCACTATTTTTTATGCACAATTTGGAAATAAGAAAAATCTCAAGTTGATGTTAAAAATTGCCTCAAAAGATTGATTTATTTAAAAAGGAATGATCTGTTGTGACATGTCTCTAATTTGTATTTAGATACATTATATTCATTTTCAGTTTTTCTAGTTGAATTATTCATCTATATTTCATATGACCCATTTTTGTACATAATTAAGTCAGAATAAACTTTATATTTTATATAAATAGTACCTTATGAAAATTGAGATTTAGTAGAGTGTGGGGCTCTGTATTATAGATTCAGGTGGGGACCCACGAGATCCTTGCGCCGCCCTTACCTACGCTGAACTACAACCAACAATAATTTTATTCATGGTTTATTTCTTGTTTTGTCCTTCCACAGGTGCCATGCGTAGTAAACGCTTGGGCGATCATGTATCTTTTCGATACATGACTGTCTTGGCAAAATTGCCACAGTAGGCTGCTTTTAATTTCACTGTTATGATTGCATTAACTCCTTATGCGATTGGCTGTTAATTTTGAATTGTCTACCCCAACTTTCACAATGTTTTTTTTTTTTTTTTTTTGTTAATCTCTCTTGTCTAATATTTGTCGCCCTCCAGTTTTATTTGCACTTCTAGTAGGATCAAATGTCTCTTAGGTGGTTTAAAGACTGTTTCTGAAAATTCCCAGCCACCTTTTTTGTTGAGCCATCTTCCCCTAAATTTCACAACCTTCATCTTTGTTTCAGTAGAAATTTTAGTCATGACTAGCAGTAGAGCTCGGCGTTGCCCGGGGATGTAACAGTAAGAGATAGATCAAGTATCGACCATCATAAAGACTGAAAAATAAAATTGACAAAGATTATTGTTTAAGGTTGACGGACACGCATGTCTTAATTAGTTTTTTGGGGTTTTTTTTTGTTATTTTTTTCTTTTTTTTACGAATTGGTCAAACCCAAACTCAAACAAAAGCATTGTTTTAAATCGTTGTGAGCCTACCGATTGAATAGAATTTTATTATAAACAATTGTCTTGTAAATGGAATTTTTAAAGCATTCTGAATGTAAAAATAAAGAAAAAGGTGTGCAAGACAATAAGAAACACTACCTGCCAAAAAAAGTGAAGTTTTGTTGAAATCGGTTGAAAAATGTAAGAAATCCGATCCCATATATAAACACACACACACACACAAACAACCTGTGTTTTATAAGTATAACTCGATATGAGTTGTCCCCCTTTCATTCTCACAATGCCTCTTAATCGTGTTTTCAAATTGATTTCGTGCAAAAACAATTGTGTTTTTCCAATTTTTGGCGCTGTCAGAACCACCGCAAGGTAATTTTACGTAGTCCTGTTAAGTTTTGTTGAAATCGGGTGAAAAATGTAGGAAATCTGATCCAATATATAAACGTACAGACACACACACACACACACACACACACCACCACCACCACCACCACCTGGGTTTTATAAGTATGATTTTAGTGTAAAAAAGCAAGCTAATGTTTAACTACAATCACTCGTCAAAAAACTTATACGCACGTTAATAAGCTGGAACAATTCCTAGTCAGAAATGAGCATATTATCATGACTTTATCATCTCAGCTCTTTTATTGGCCCTATAGTGTTGCATAGGCTTTCTCAGCTTTAAACTGCTTAAAGCGATGTATCTTCTATTACAAAGTACTTACGAAAATGCAACAACTTATTTTCCAATCCTCAAAATCCATAGACACTACGGATGAAATTTTACTACTAAGCAATCTTAACTTCTTCATTAAATAATGATGTATAATCATTTTATGTAGTTGGTCCTAAACTTTGCCGCTCTATAAATCTACTTAAGAAATAAAAAGTTTAACAACATAACATTATAATTCTACATTCATGAGTTAAAAATAAATGTTTAAGTTAATGTTGTGACATAAAATCTTCTCTTTATTATTCACATATTTTCCAGTTTATAACTTTTCCTAATATATCAAATGTGAAGGTGAAAAAACATGCCCCAATCTTTACGGGTGAATAGATATGTAGGTAAATACGAGTAAGTCGATAAATATATAGAAGTAAATTTGGGCACCTCGGCGTAGTGTAATGGTTAGCAAGTTTGTCTCGTTAAAACAGTTACGACGGAGTAGTGAGTTCGATCCTCACTGGATGCTCCATACTTTCCGCCTTGTGCAACATCTACGCTTAGAAAATCATTTGGGCATCTCGGCGTGGTGTAATGGTTAGCGAGCTTGTTTCGCTAGAACAATTACGACTCACTGTGTGCCCCATACTTTCGGCCTTGTTCCACATCTAAGCTACGCTTAGAAAATCAATATATAGATGTAAATTTTAAAATCGAATGATTTTAATATATACAATCCACATTAATTTCCATAACCATTCGTTATGAAACAAGTAATTATTTTTTTTTTTTATCAACATTTGTTTTACAATCCTTGTCATAACCAATGACCTAGATTAAAAAAATTGATGTTTTTGTTGCTTCGACTTGATTAAGCAAAAGCCAGCTATTAAGAAAAAAAATCATAATGGACAATGCTTCTCACAGGATACGGGCTCTGCTTGTTAGAACTTTTTTTTTTATTTCCTTAAGAGGTGGTTCACCAGGAATTTTGTTGATTTGTTCTTGAGTTCCTTACTTTACCAGACCCAAAGATCCAACCACAACAGGAACAGTTTTAGTTTTTAAGTGTCACATTCTTTTCTATATACTTAAATATAAGTTTTAATATGCAACATAACTATCGTCAGAAATTTCCATAACTACCCGTTAAAAACTGATCATTATTATTATTGTGTGTGGTATCATCTTGCCAGAGAGTAATTTTAAATACTGAATTACTAAGTCCCCTCCGAGATCTATGAATAAAAAGGGAACAATAGAAGTGTTATCTATGCATTTTTGGGATGTTTCTTTTAGATAAATTTGGTTTTGACGGTTATATGTGCCGTTCTACACAAATTAATCTTTTGTAGATCTGAGCTGTTGATGTATCCAGGAATTTTATTCCCATGATTTTTGTTACCCTTCTATATCATATCCAATGACCCTATCACAACAAGGACAATCGTAGTTTTAAGTTTCCACATTTTTGTAACTTCGATTTGAAAGATCTTATAATTTGGCAGTTTTTGAATTTCTTTTTTAGAGACATTGGAATCCTGTGGCCAAGTCATATCAAGTAGTTGGCAGATTCCATTCTATAAATTATTTATGACTATGTCTGGTTTATTTGAATCACTTTTCCTGCCTACGAAGATTGAGAAATTCCACGGTATAGTCACACCATCAACGTTATTTCGGTTGGGTTTGTACCATGTATCTGGGACTTCAATGCCATAGAACAGACATACCAATGAATATCTTGTCCAAGCCTGTCATGTGTAGTAATCTATTCTTTCTCAGCAAGGACTGGTTACCCTCATACGATGTGGTCAACAGTTTCATCAAATTTATGGCTTAAGCAACCAGCGGGATTTGAGCCATCTTTGTTGATTTTAGCCTTGGAAGACATTGGTCTTGTGTTGCCATAATAAGGCCTTCTGTCCCCGCTTAAAACCACTGCTTCTAAGCCAATGATGAGTTTGAACATTGATGTCTGGTTCATCCAGATGCATTGGGCCCTTCCCATACAAGGGTTTAGATCACCTTTTTTGTTCATTGCATTTAAATTTTTGCAAATTAAAGTTGATTAGAAAGAATGGAGATAGAAGAGAGTTCCACAAACGAGAAATGCGAGAAAAGAATCTGTTAGCATAGAATGTATGGTTTCATCTAGTCAACTAAACTAGAAATTGGTGAAATCATGTTGTCCGTCTAATACTGCGCTTAAATTCATAAAGTCTAGGTACCATAGCGAAGACTTCGTTCCTAGCAATTACCATGAAAGTATTTATAGAAAAACACAAGAAGGCAACCTTACGGTTGTGAGTAATGACTGAAGCCGAGATGACAAATGAGGGCCAATAATATTGTTGATCCGTTTTGGGATTTTATCAAGGATCTCTAGATATATAACAGGAGTATAGAACCATATGTGAAAGCAATATTCTAAGCATGGACGAAAGGTAGAATTATAGATATGTAAGAAAGATTTTAGAAAGAAAAATTGTCTAGCACAACAGTGTGAACCTATTATTATTATTATTATTATTATTATTATTATTAAAAACTCTTTACAAAGTAGAAATGCCAGCAGCTAATCAAAGAGTTTAGGATTAGTGGCTGGTGAATATATATAAATCCATTTTTCGACCAGGTTGATATAAATGGTCTTAAAATTGTATTTTCTGAGTATATTTAAACTAATACTTAAAAAAAATCATGATGATTGGTGCAAGCGTTTCTACAAATAGAAATATTCACATAAAAAATAAATACTGCTCATTTCATTCTGAAAAATGTCGATATTGTTACACCTTGAATTTATTTTAGCTCGTCTGGTTCCCTTCAAATTAACAATGGATGGATTAGCACTAACTTCCTACAGTAAATATTTTTATTTTATTTAACAAATATGTTTATTTCCTGTGCGCATGCGCCATTACAACACCTCGCCATTTTGTTGACTGGTTTCGCCAACCACTGCCTGTTGAATAAACAAAAGACGCCTTATTTAAACGAACAGGTGGCTTTACTGTCAGTTATTAAAGTCAGAACCTGATTGGGTGCGCCGCACTAACTTCCATTATTAGTGCAACAAGATTCTGTATTTGTTTGGAGGCAAGGGTGGAAAAATAATTCACGCCTTTAGGGTGACTCCGTCATTATTATTTATCTTTCTTATCATGCTTTCTCAATTTTATTTATTTTTTCCCTTTTTATTAAGACACCTAGTTGCTCTTTTTTCCTCACTTTTCTGATTTTAGTCTTGTTTTATATACACCTTTATTTAATTTTTCCGCCTTTGTTTATTATTTAATACAGTATTCTTTCAATCATTTTCCCATTTTTCTATCATTACTTTGGGTACTGCTTTCTTTTTCTATCTATCTATCTATCTATCTATCTATCTATCTATCTATCTATCTATCTATCTATCTATAATTCTTATCTATCTATCTATCTATCTATCTATCTATCTATCTATCTATCTATCTTTAATTCTTATCTATCTATCTATCTATCTTTAATTCTTATCTATCTATCTATCTATCTATCTATCTATCTATCTATCTATCTATCTATCTATCTATCTTTAATTCTTATCTATCTATCTATCTATCTATCTATCTTTAATTCTTATCTATCTATCTATCTATCTATCTTTAATTCTTATCTATCTATCTATCTATCTATCTATCTATCTATCTATCTATCTATCTTTAATTCTTATCTATCTATCTATCTATCTATCTATCTATCTATCTATCTATCTATCTATCTTTAATTCTTATCTATCTATCTATCTATCTATCTATCTATCTTTAATTCTTATCTATCTATCTATCTATCTATCTCAGTCTCTTCATGTCTTTTTTTTCTTTACCTTATTCTTCCATTTTTGGTCTCTTTAAAAATTTCTCTTTTTTTATTTTTTATTTTTAAATGTCAGCAGTTTTCTTTCTTCTATCATTCTGTCTTTATTGCTCTTTGTCAGGACTTTTTCTCTAGCTTTTCGATCTGGTCTTTTACTTTTCTTTCTTTTCTTTTTCTTTCTTTCTTCTTTTCTTTTTCATTCTTCTTTCTTCTTTTCTTTTTCATTCTTCTTTTTTCTTTTCTATTTCTTTCTTTTCTTTTCTTTTCTATTTCTTTCTTTCTTCTTTTCCTTTCTTTCTCAACAGGTAATCAACACCTACTCTGTCCATATTTACTCATCATGACAGCACAGAATTCATAAAACACAAAGGCTGCTTACGTAAGGCCAACGCAACGTATTTGCCATACATGGAAATATTCACACGCATACCCTCATGTACACACGCACAGCTAAAACACACTCGTACACACAGACACATATGTTAACATTTACTTTACAAACATTTCCACTTGAAAACATATATATATACATCGAACGAGATATTTCTTTTTGTGTACGTAAAAGCATAGACACATAAATATACACACATTTATACACATTTTTAAGCGATAAAAGACCGTGTCATTGCATTTTGCACGGGGATCTCCAACACATATACACAATACTAACACACGTAAACAAAAAACATTTAAATCTTTCAAAAAATGTTCATACAATTTTACATAAAAACAAGTCTTCCAGCCTATTCGGCTTGTTCAGCTGTTTGCACGTGATATGCGCTCTTTCACGGAAACAGTAACTAAGGCGCGCTCAGTATAACTGCAGTATAAACCAAAGCTTGGCTATGTCTATGTTGGAACTGGTAGTTATCATGTAGTGCTGATATATGTAAAATAAACAGGTTACTTAATAAAACAAGGACAAACGAAAGGGTACCAATATAATCAGTACGATAAACTTATTAACCATATGAAAGAAATGAAGCACAGAGAGAAAGGTTTTAAATTCGGAATTTTCGGACATGCCTTTGTTCTTTATCAACGAACCGCGGAATAAAATGAGAAATGGGAATTACAATGATGGGGTATTTTCCAGTGGAAATCCTATTGTTAGCAAAAACCCGATCTCTGTCTGATTACTCGATGTGCGAAACTTTTTATGAAAATAAACTTTTGATCGGTGTAAAAGCGTTAGGCAGGTCTATTATTAATAGTGTATGTCATGGTGGGAGTGAGATTATAAACATAGATGAAGAGAGTTATAGGTTGGGAAAGGAGAAGGACGTCTCGCGTGTCGCAAGTTGTAGCAAAAATTGGTGAACCAAGTTATTAAGTGTAGAAAGACGGGCAGTGGTTAGAATATGATGAGATGAAAATCTCTCTCTTTCTCTCTCTCTCTCTCTCTCTCTCTCTGTCTACACACACACACACACACACACACACATATATATATATATATATATATATATGGATAATATTAGTGGTAAATATACACATACATATGCATATGTGTATTCGCATGTGTTTTTGAACATAAAAATATAGGTCCTTGCTAGATTAGATAATCGTTATATTTAATTTTTATATGTTTATATTTGACTTGTAACCTGTAGTCGATATTAAATTTGTCAAATTTTCTCAATTACACAGCGGCCCTTTCAGTAAATGTCGTTCAAGTTTACTTTCCTTCGCCCCATCTCTCTCCCCCACCTCGTCTTTCCCTCCCTCTTATTCTGATCTTCAACATTAAATCGTCTATGGTGTGTGTATGTCACCACGAAATGTATCTTTATGCATTAGACATCCGACAACATTCGTATTTCTCTTACTTAAACCCCTTCCACTCACCTCCCCTAAAATTCTCTCTGTTAAGGTTTAACCTCCTTCCTTCTCTAGTCTGTTACCCCTCATACTTACACTCTCTCTAAATTCTGTTTTTATTTCTGGGGTTGTTTTCTTTTTTAATTTGTAGGTCTGATGAATTGGATCGTATTTACGATTCCAATGGAATAAATTATGACCATGGAATATTAGTGTTTAAGCCTTATTATTATTATTATTATTATTATATATATATATATATATATATATATATATATATATGAACAGAATCGTTAAATCCTAACAAAGATGAGATAGTCGGGAACTTGGGTGGGGAATTAACAGGAGATAACTGATAACTGACATCCATTAGACATGGCACGTGTAACTAAAAGAGTCTACCCCAGCGAGCGAAATAACGGGTTCAGTTCGACATTCTAACCACCTGAAGAAGGCCGGAGCGTACAACAGCCGAAACCTTGTGATAGATATGGCAACAAAGATGAGGACGATAGTCCGAACAATGCAAATAGTGAGAGAACTTTTGTTGATTATGTGTTTAGTATTAAAAAAAAAAAATAGCTAATTTAATAATAGAAATCATTTGAATGTCTATCTCTTTATCTATATAGTAAGAATAAAATGCTGAGAATACCATGGACCGAAAATTTGAGCAATGACGAAGTTTTCGAGAAAATGGAAGCAAAAAGAATACTTCTAATTAACATCAGAAAAAGATAGTTGAAATTTCTAGGGCACATAATGAGGAAAGTGGGCTTAGAAGATTTGATACTCACAGGACAGATTGAAAGCAAGAGAAACAGAAATAAAAAGCAATACATAACTTTCCTAGCGAGCTTGAGTAAATGGATGGCGGAACACGGTTTAGGAGAGATTTTTTAAAAAAAGACAAAATTTATTAAGAGCAACAAAGGACAGGAAATTGTGGAAAGCCATGATTGCCAACGTCCTGAAGTGACATGTCACGTCGAAGAAGATGAAGAAGAATTATAAGATGAATGACGAGGTAGATATTCATGGACGCCAAAGAAAATAAAATGAATCAATCACAGTTGTCCAACTATTTCCTATTCAACTGCCAACGTCACGAAATTTCTCCACGCCCATTAATATTTGTCGTGGATAACTGAAAGTGTCTGAATACATGTTGTTATTGATGTGACGGAATAACATGCCACCACCATGAGTGGCGGCACTATAGGTGGTAACCACCTATAAGTATCCGTTTGGACAGCGGACAGAGAGACGAGCAAGGATCTGCGAGACTAGCGGCCTTCCGATAGCAGCACGCACACAACTTGCGACGACCGTGCACATAACTATTACTTCCTTATACTGGTTTCTACAATAAACCTGTGTTTATATCCAATATCCACCGTGTTTGTTCCTTCCATATTCCTATTAGCAATGAATATAACAAGTATTCCTCAAGGGACGCGCCGAAAGTAATGGCTTCTGCCTATTCCCATAGAAACTAGAACGAATTTTGAGAGTACAATAACACCCAGCGCTGGCGCGAAACGCCCGACTGCGGAGTGGGGGCTTCAAGCCTGGTTGGGGGCCTCAGACAGTGCTTTCTGACTCTCGCTATCTTATCAACATTTAATATTTTCTAGCTGTATTTATATACGTTACAAATTAAAATAAACACAAATGACTATTTGAGGATGAAAAATTTCCGCAGATTTTTGGGGTTCTTTTTTTGTCCAAATCAGTGAAATTGTTTCGTCAAACTGAATATCGAAAAACGCTGTATAAAGTTCACTATTTTTTTATCCATGATATTGAATGCATTAAAATTATTCAGCGTGTTAACAAGAACAATCTCAAATTGATGTTAAAAGATTGCCACAAAACATTGTTGATTTATTTAAGGCGAAATGATTTATTATGACGTGTCTCTGATTTGTATTTAGATACATTGTATTTTCCAGTTGAATTTTCTACCTCTATTACATGTGATTCATTATTGTACATAATGTTACAATAAAATTTTATACGAATAATACCTTATGAAAATTGAGATGTAGTCGAGTGGGAGGCGTATTATAAATTGAGAGGATACAAGACCCTTTAACTGTTCCTGATAACAAATTTCGATAGAATGAGTTTTTTCAGTTATAAAGCACTATTTTATCACACCGTCAAACCTATTCGGGGTTCGCATTTTCGCCAGCGATAAACAACCATCCGTCTTGTCACACACACTGCTTTCGCTACCGGTGAAACTGATTCCTTTTCTGTATTATCTGAAAATTGGAACTTCTTAGGCGGAAATAAGGGAGTGGTTTCCTGTTGCTTTCCTCAGGGTTTTAAAAGTGAAAGTAATCATTCTCTTAGACTGATTGTTGCACAAGACTAAAGAGTCCAGATATAATCATAGCCATAGACGAAATGGCTTCATACCTCCTCCATGAGCATTAGTGCGGCTCGGCTTGATTTGAACTCGGCTCGTCGATTTTCCACTTTCCAAACCGATACCCGTTATTCTGCTACACATCCGACGAATCAGCTAGTAGATAGATAAATATAATCATACAAAATAAATCGTAAAAAAGGAAGAGAGAAAAGGCATCAGAGATAAACATGAAGAGATGAATTAAATAGCAAGAGAAAGAAAAGAACAAAGATAGATATGAAGAGTCAACAGATAGATAGATAGATAGATAGATAGATAGATACATATAAGTCAAAAGATAGATATGAAGAGTCAAAAGATAGATATGTAGAGTCAAAAGATAGATAAATAAATATGAAGAGGCAAAAGATAGATATAAAGAGTCGAAAGATAGATAGATAGATAGATAGATATGAAGAGTCAAAAGAAAGATAGATAGATAGATAGATAGATATGTCAAAAGATAGATACGAAGAGTCAAAAGATAGATAAATAGATATGTAGAGTCAAAAGATAGATATGAAGAGTCAAAAGATAGATAGATAGGTATGAAGAGTCAAAAATAGATAGATGTGATGAGTCGATAGATAGATATGAAGAGTCAAATGATAGATATGACGAGTCAAAAGATAGATAGATACATACATACTGTTTTGTTTCTCACAAACACGTGTCTTCAGAAATATTTTGTTAATTTTCGGCTTCCAATATTGAATAATCAATGAATTATTAATCTTTCGTATTTTTTATCTCAAATTTTCCTTTATCTTCCTTTATCTTGGTATAGCAAATAATCAACAACTCATCTTCACAGATGTAGGATGATTTAACCCGCTAAACTTTGCGACAGTCATTGATGAGAATACACCTAATGTTAATATCGGAAATGTCCAGACAATATCACTAATCCAATTCAGCTTTGAAATTATGATGAACATTTAATGTGGATAGAGATTTATTGAAAGTTTCTGAATTATTATTCAATGGTTCACAAACAGTGCGCCGCACCTCATATGTGCGGCTAAAGAGGATAAGAGATAAATCTGAATGATTGTAAAACAATCAAAGATTTAGAAACAGTTTCAAAAAAATTCATATGCCAAAAATGAATATGATTTCAAAATTTAAAATATTATTATGGATTACTTGTAATTACATGCATGATTCCCAATATAAATAATTATTGACTGATTTTTATCATTGTGATATTTTTGCATTATATCAAGTATTAAGAATATAGTAACTAGGATCCGCAAATTGGAGGAGAGAGTTATCAATGATAAAGTTCTGAATTCGAACCTGCGGTTATCTCCCTTTAACTCTCTCTTTTTTTTGTTTTGTTTTTAAATGTACTTATTATCATATAAAATTTGGTGTACCACTAGAACGCAGGCGGGGTTACAGAAAGTGGGAGCAAGAATAAAAAGGCGTGAAAGAGAAAAGGATGAAAAGAAGGGCGGTGAATAGATTAAGGCATCTGGTGATTTTCAATCCCAAAAATGCGGCCAAGAGAAAAAAATATGGAAACTACTTAAATTCTAGCTTAAGGAGCCTGTTAAAAATAACAAGTCGTATTTCACAATTTTCATTCAGTTTTCATACACAAGTTAGCACATATCTACGTCGGAGTTACTTTTGTTAGTTTAATTAAATTACTTTATATCTCTGTGGTAACTAGAAAAAATATTAAAATGTGTATGGTGGTAATTCTCTCCATAACTTCTGATATATACCCTCCTAAATAAGAAGATATGCAATAAGATTCCAAGTCACTCCCTAATACTTTTCCCTGTTAGCCTGACTTACATAGAGACACACCTTCTAACGAACAACGAAAACTTGTCTCATTTACGCATTAAAGGTCTCACTTTAAACTTGTGCCACATTCCGTTCGAGTGGGCGGGCGTATAAATACCACTAAAGCTGCTAGCAAGTGCCACACAGTGGCTAGACAAGATTTGAACATGGTGGAACTAATGAAGTTACGCAATTTATCTTTATTTGCATTGAGTTGAGACGTCAGATAATGGACAGCTGATTCTGTTTGAAGGCCATTGAAGGTACTTTGGTAAGGATCTTACTGATGAAACCAGTTTCATGTGCTTTGCTGTCCGCCTTTAATAGATCTCATTTAATTCGACAAATTAACACCGGTTATACAATTCCTTCTTCTATCCTTCCATTAAGGGCTTCCTGAAAAAAGCTGGAGCAAGCAACAGGAAATCCCTACGCTAGTCATGATCGCCTAAATCCTGAAGGGACATGGTATTTGAAAAGAATTAAAAAAAAATCTGTACAAACATTAAATCTTTCCTTTCTTTCTTTCCCAACCCAATTATTTTCTTTAATTCATGATATAGTGCAGTACTTAAATCTCCGTTAGTACCATCGGGTACCTTACAACTTAAATGTTTTACTTAATATTTAGCAAGTAGCAAGTCAAATTTTCATGATTGCAACCCCAAGTAAATATTATGAAATTAATACACTTAGAATATGTTCAGTTAGTTTTTTTTTTATTTAGCAGTAAATAAAGTAATAACATTATTTACATTATTTATATTAGGACTATTATCCTCATTTTTATTGGTATTGTTATCACCCAATGCCAATTTTTGATAGAGTTTTTCGACTGCCTCCCTTAGTGTAACACATCCGTGTCAATTTTTGTTGGAATTTTTTCCGGCTGTCAAGCATTGGACAATATGAGGACACTAGTCCAAATATAAATAGTGTAAATAATAACTCCTCATCCCAAAAATTCAAACTGAGAAAACTAATAAAAAATGCAAACATTTTTGATCTAATAACTAATTTTGGTTTCATAAAATATACCTTAATTAAACGAGATTAAATTATTTAAATTAGACATTTTTTTTATCAATTCACCTTAAGCAAGGAACGCTAAGACGCAAGGGGGTACTGGGAGTAAAAGAAAATGAAAAGACTTCAGATGGAACCGAAAACCCAAATTTAAACAGGAAATAAGGCATAGACTTCTACTCTTGTTCAAAATGTACTGCTAACTTAGATATTTGAACCTTTATACAATGCCATTGTTGTCTTCTTCTTAATGTAATTCATTTACTCAAACATTTTAAGAAGGTTATTCGTTGTTTCCCTCTTGATTTTATTGTACTCAACATGACATGTGAGTGTTACATTCTTTCCTCATTATGTCTCCGAAAAAACTGTTTCTTTATGATGACTAACAGCAGTTTCTTGGTATTTCTTATTCTTCCTCGTTGCTCACTTGCTCTGTCCATGGTATTCTCAGCATTCACCAGTAGAACTATATCTCTGTCGGCTCGAATCTCTTCTACGTCTAAGAGGAAATTGTCGAACACTCACTGGTTGAACACTAAATGACACATAGAAGATTATAATATATATATATTCCACAGTAATCAGGCATTCTCTTTACTTTCAAAGATAACTTAATACATTCCTCAGTTTAAAAAAAGTCATCTTTCAGTATTCCTATGCGCATTTAAATTTCTGTGCTACACATTCGCCGTCCATTACTACACTACCCAGATCGTTAAATTTCGTACCTGCAGCATTTTGACGTCTCCGATATGTAGACCGAAACATGGGCTGTCTCTTTTGCTAACAGTCGTGTATTGTCCTTTTAAAATTAACAGCTAGTCATTTCTTCTTGTTCTCCACGTCTAATAATTATTTAATTTTTTCTGAATATGCTAGCATCACAGTATCATCTGCGTAAGGTTATATCCACCGATAAGAAATTCTGGTAGGTCCTCTTAGAATCACGTTGCTGTTCTTGTAGGACTTCTTGGGTTCATTTCGCTGTTCTGGTAGGACTTCTTTAAATTATTTCACTGTTCTGGTTGGACCTCTTTGAATTCTTTCACTGTTTTGCGTTGCCAAAAGAAACTGTTAACATAGAAGTGACGGTTACATCTAGCCATTTTAACGGTAAAATGATGAGACCTTGCCAGAAATCCAGTATTGCGCTTAAATTCATAAAGTCTAGATACCATAGCGGAAAGTTCATCAGAACAATTACCACGGAAGTGTTTATTGAACAGGCAGAGGGAAGCTACATTATGTCGGCGGGAAAGTGACTGAAGGCAAGATATCAGGTTAGTACCAATAACATTGCAGATTCTTCTTTGGATTTTATCAAGAATCTCTAAATGTATAGCAAGAGCATCAGACCAGACGTGACAGCAATATTCAAAATATTGACGAGTGGTAGGCGTATAAATTTGTGAGATAGATTCAGAAGAAAACACGAAACAGCGAACCAACTTTCCTAGCAGCAAACCTGGCAATTGATTTAATTTAATCTTTTCACTTGATGTCAGGAAGTGTTAGGTGATTTCGCCATATGCTTTTCGTATTTTCAATTTCTGCTTTTAAGTAAGACGGAGTTTATGACCAGGTTCCGTGATTAATTTTATAAAGTGCCCTATAGTCATAAAGCAGATCTTTGTAGGTTGTCAAATCGCTGAAATTAATAACTTATATCATTAAGCGTTATTTGCCCAATTAATATCCTGGTTCGTTAGGACGAATAAACCTATATTGATATATTCATCACACTATACGCTTTAAAAGTATCAATTAAAAGGTAATTATTATGCTTTCACATTGAAAGGCATCTCAAAAGCCAACTTGTATGAGGGAATCTAGCACAGTGGTTGAGTTACGGGCTTGAGGTTTTCGTTTTTTTGCCACAGTTTTAAATGTGATACAGATTTGTTACGCATTGTAATATCGAAATATGCCTTCTAAAAACTAAGCAAAATTTCTAGGGCACATAATAAGAAAAGATGACTTGGAAAATTTGATACTCACAAGGCAGATTGAAGGCAAGAGGAACAGAGAAAAACAACACATAACCTTAATGGATGACAGAAGAGGATTTAGGAAAGATTAAAAAATTATTAATAGCTACGAGCTTGAGTAAATGGATGGCGGAACACGGTTTAGGAGAGATTTTTTTAAAAAAGACAAAATTTATTAAGAGCAACAAAGGACAGGAAATTGTGGAGAGCCATGATCACTAACGTCCTGAAGAGACACGGCGCATACGGGGTGCGATGGGTAAATTGTCGCCATTTTTTATTTTTTATTTCGTTCATGTGCGTTGTTTGGTTTTGATTTTTTTTTTTTGACTCCACAGTATAGTAGGGCCAGTTTGGACACGATTTGTGAGAAAAAGAGGAACATGACGCAATTCACTACGCCAGAAATTTGGAAACGGCGTGCTGTATTGCTTGGCATCCGCGCCGGTAGCTCCAATACGATCTATTTAATGTGTTTGGGTGTCAATCTGAGAACAATACAGAGGATTTAGAAAGAGTTGGATGAGTCTTATCGTGATTACGAAGGTACGGCCGCTCAGAAAACTCACTCTGATTGTTCTGGTAGAAAAGAACTACCGAATATTTTGGTGACGGCGTTAGACTCAAAACGGAGGCCTGTGTTAAGTGTCTTGAAGAAGTAATGCTAGAAGACCCTATGTCTGGCAACAGGACTCTACATCATGCCACGCAAGCAGGAGAACCCAATTATGGCTGTCAGGCAATTTCTGCGACCATATCACCCCTTACACCTGGCTTCCTAACTCTCCAGACTGCAACTCCTTTGATTATTATGTGTGATGCGCAGGTGAGTAAGAGACCAACAAAACTACTTGTAACACCAAAGATGAACTGAAGGCAAGCATTATGGCAAAATTCGCCAACTTAAACAAGGAGACCGTCCAGAAGAGATACAGGAATTTCTGAAGTCGTCTGAAGGTCATGGTTGAAACCAATGGCGATTATATTGAATAAATTTATTCTTTAGTATTTCAAGATAATTTTTGTGTTATTTTGATCAATCTATCATTTTAAATGAGATGCCAGTGTTATTTTCATTTTTGAATAATTTAGACGACAATTTATCCATCGCACCCTGTAGAAAAAGAAGTATGTTCACCCTATATAATGCTCAAGAAACATTCAAGTCGGATTACTGAAGGAGTGTTTGTTGTATGAGCGATAAGAGACGCAGATTATGAGGATATGTGGGAAAGATAACGGTTAATCCTAGACTTGAAGAGATTAAGACTTTTGAAGTCGGGGAAGAATTCTCATGGAAGTCGGTTCCACAAAGTTCCGGTTCGTGGTAAAAAGCTGTTAGAATGGAACTAATGAAATACAAAGGGAATTAAAGTATTAAGAGACGGGAGGATTTCGTTAAAAATAAAAGATAAAAAGAGTGCTAAAATCCAATGTATTACTAATCCTCCTATATGGCAGTGAATGCTGGACAATTTCTTTACAGCTTATGAGGAGAATTGAGGCGCCACAGACGCAGCTCTACAGAAATATGCTGAGAATACCGTGTACGGAACGTGAGCAAATTTTAAGGAAAACAGTAATGTAGAATTTGGTAATAGCAACAAATGGTACTCGACTGTAATAGAAGTTGAGTCTGACTGACCAAGTTCATCTGCTGGGCAAATTGGTAGGCTGTTTATATAACAGCCTAGGAGATTCCATTCTGTTACGCGGTAAGCCTATTCTGTAAGTTCTGATTGGCTGATGATTCCGGTGAGGATATTGTGCTCAATAAATATCCAATAGTACTGTGACTGTATTCAAGAGAATTAAAACCCAGTTTATTTTTGTCAGCCAACTGGACGCTAGTTAGGAACCTCCTTGCGAAGGTGAGTCTCACACTCTTGATTCTTCAAGGAAAAAAGCGGACACTTTAGAATTAAAAAAGACAATTTAAAATTCCAGGAAGCATAATGAGAAAAGGGGCATGGAAAATTTGGCACTCATCAGACATACTGGAGACAAGAGAAGCAGAGGTCAAATGGATGGCAGAATGACTACTAAAAGGACAAAACTTGCTTAGAGATACGAAAGATGGGAAGTTGTGGAGAGCCATGATATTTTATACCCTGAAAAGACAAGGCACATGAAAGGGAGAAGAGTCTGTGAGCAATGGAATATTGCTGCCATATATGGTCTGGAGCCTCCGCTGTTCATCTTAGGGTCCTCGACAAAATCCAGAGACGGATATGCAATGTCGTTCTCTCACAGACGTGCCGTCGCCTCCCTCTGTCTTTTCTACAAATACTTTCATGGTAACTGCTCCGACGAGCTATTTCGCTAGTTTCCAAACTGTATGAATTTAAACGTGCCACTAGGTCGGCATCACAGTCTCACCCTTTCACTGTCGAAACAGTTAAATGTAGCCATCTCTTCTGCTCAGATAGAAATTTATAAAGTAATCTGCGCACGATCATGTCTCGCACTTCCTGTCATTGAAACTCCCTTCCTCTTACTTGCTTCCCTGATAGCTATAATCTCCAACTATTCACATGCAATGTCAATCGACATCTCCAGATGCCTTGATCTATTCCCCGTCGTCTTCATCGTTTCCTCTTTCACGCCTCTTTACTCTTGCTCCAACTTTCTGTAGCTCCCCCCCACTTGCGTGATAGTGGCACCCTCGCCTTGCTTGGGGTGAAAAGTTTAAAAAAAAGATATTGTAATTTATCCGATTAAATCCCTTCTGTCTCATTTTCCCCACTCCGTTCTGCCTTTATATGGAAAAAAATCATCTTTCACTGTTTAAAACCCATGGCGGACTAACCAGGGTGTCAGCTTGTCCGATGGCAAGTGGGTCCCTGATGAAGTGGGCCCCCTATATCAAATAAAAATACAATAAGAAAATGCTGACATCTGTTTTAGTAATAAAAAGGAATAAGACATTTATAAAGTAATCTGCGCACAATCATTTACTCGAGTCCAACATGAGAGGATTTTTTTCAAAGTAAAAAAAAAAACATAAAGACAAGGTTAAGAAATTCGCAGTCAGAGGAGAATTTTGAATCATACATGTTGCTATCCACTGAAAAGGAAGTGTTAGGTGAATTAGATTCTGAAGCTATTATTGGCAAATTCGAATAATTATTTACTTTACACAAACGTGTGCTCTTAATATTTTGGAGAGCTTACAATACTTTATTGTGCTTCTCTCTTATATTTTTTTAATCAATTCACCTGAAGCAAGGCGATAATGCCACTAAGACGCAAGGAAGCTACAGGGAGTGAAAGAGAACGAAGATTTTAGAAGGAACTGGAAAACCAAACCTAATCAGAAAATAAACACCTGTTTACGGGAAAAGTGTGCGAACCTATCTATTGAATTATCTGTTAATGTATAAATTGTGCAGTAAACAATTAAAAAATATCAATCAATTACTTAACATTAAAAAAATTCAATTATAAAAAATTGTATTTACATTTGCTATCTACTACCAGTAATATGTACAGTACATTGTAATTACCAAGAAATACACATTTTACCCTTTTTCCATTATGTACTTTTTTTTTAAATAGTATTTATTAGTTAGGGAAATTAAATGACAACATCACAGTTGTGAGTGCCCCCACTTTCGTCTCCAGGTAGCCAATATTTTTCAACTCTGTCCGCCATTAGTTAAAACTACATAGAAAAATGAATCTGGGTTGCTACACGCTAATGAAACATGCCAGTCGCTATAAACGGGGAATCATTTTGTGATTGAGGGTGGCGATATCGCTCTCACTAGACAGTGATATTTTAGCGCCTGTTGAATGAGGGACCTTTACGAAAATGCCGATGTGGGTGACCTCGCTTTCAAAAAGGAAGTGGGTCGATACTTCGAAATATGAGGACTTAACGAGATATTTGTTGCCTGAGAGTTATTAGCAGCAGTTGAACATATAGAAAACATTTTAAAAAATCATGGAAATGTTCTTCATTCTAATTAATATAGAGACGCTAACATTAAAACTATTCTTTGTAATTCTTGTCATATAAGAAGACTTTTATATTTCGTCCTGTATTATTAGAAATGAAAAAAATTCTGTAAAATAAAATAAAAAAACTTGAAGTGCCATTAAAGCAACAAACTTAACGTAAGCAAAGATACTCATTTGAACAATATATATATATATATATATATATATATATATATATATATATATATATGTATACCTATATATACATATATATATATACATATATATATATATATATATATATATATATATATATATATATATATATATATATATATATAAAGAAATTAGAAAAAGTTTTTTGTGATGCGTTTCATCCGTTATCTGACTGGGTCTTCTTGATGTTGCCACGTTTGCGATATATATATATATATATATATATATATATATATATATATATATATATATATATCTGTGTGTGTGTGTAGAAAGTGAGAGACAGACAGACAGAGAAAGACAGAGATTCTTCATATCATTTGTATGTAAGCAAATATATATATATATATATGTGTGTGTGTGTGTGTGTGTGTGTGTGTGTGTGTGTGTGTAAAGATTAAAATATAAATAAAATATATCTGTAAAAAGACAAAAGGAAAAACTATTCTTTAACGAAGCGTTTCGTCCTCTGATATATATATATATAGCGGGGATACCCGGCGTTGCTCGGAATATCTCTGAATAATAGTTTATTATTGACAATCTATTGATATTTTTCAGCCATCTTATGGAAAATCATTTTTATTCAATCTTTAAAAACTAAACTTGTTACCAAATGATTAAATTTAGCGGGTTCAGCATCCTCATATTTTTAATTTTAAAATATCTTCGTAAATATAAATCATACGATGATAATTTTTTTACAAAATGCTGGCTTGTGTGATAATGAGTCTGTACATATATTTACGTTGTCATTAACTATTGTACTTTTTTAGTTTTAACCAGACACGCACACATACAGACAAATGCCCTGTGTATGTATGTATAAAATGTGGGGACAGGACAACATCGAGCGTCGGCAGCTTGTTTCTTGTTTGATAGCAATCTTCACTCTTCTTGATCTGAGCTCATTCTTACTGAGTAGTGAGTTCGATTCTCACTGAGAATCTCATGCTTGTGACATTCGGTTGCAAGTACAGAATCACCCACTGAAGATCGAGCACACTCTTCAATATTTGAGATAGTGATAATACGTTTAATATTTCATTATTTTCCATTGATCAAAGTATAGCATTTGTACGTGATGTCGAGGTTACCGACGCGGAAAGTGGGATTGGGTTATTGAGCTCAAATTTCAGTCGTTATGTTCGCTTTCGCACAAATACGCTTGGAAACGTAGGCATCCATCTCTTCCTTCTACTGGGTAGAGATTAATAATTGGCTTTCTATCTTTGGTTGGTCATAAATCTAAGCGAATGCCAACTCAATTCAAAGCTATTTTAGTGTAGGGCTGGTAACTCGTAAAAACGGATGGGAACCACATTAGCAACACATGACGGATAGGAATCACATTAGCAACATCCGACGTATGGGAACCACAGCAACACTTAGCGTAGTGAGTCTGTGGCCCTATACGTCACAGGGAAATCTACACGGTTAACATACCATACAACATTTGACGGAGATCTGGCTTCAGCTTCCCGATATTGGTGTTAGGCGTTAATTTACAAATACGAGAGTCATTCAATAAATAAGGTGAATTTTTCGGTATAAGTACTTCTAATACAGATAGAAGCTTGCTTTATTTTTTTTTTTTTTTTTCAACGTAGTCTCCCAGCACTGTCACATACTTTTCCCATCTGTGCACAAGCTTCCGTATTCTCTCAGCGTAAAAATCTTTGGACTGATGTCTCAGCCAGTCGCTCACAACACTTTTGACTTCATCGTCACTTTTAAACTTCGTGCCTCTCGTGAACGCTTTCAAAGGACCAAACAGGTGAAAGTCTGAAGGGGGCAAGGTCTGGGCTGTAAGGGGGATGAGGGAGCAGTTCCCAGCCCAGCTCGTTGATGGTCTGCACCGTTTGGGCTGCTGTGTGAGGCCTTGCGTTGTCATGATGCAAGATGACTCCTTCTGACTAATGACCTCTGCGTTTGTTCTTTATGTCTTTCTTGACTTGCCTCAGCAGTTCACAGTAGTTCTTCTGTCAGACTGAATGAGGTCATTGACTGATTCGATCACCTCAGGAGACCTCACTTCTGTAGGCCTCCCAGGCCTGTCTTCATCCTCAACACTGCTCCGTCCTTCTTTAAACAATTTAGCCCACTTGTAGAGATTTTTTTGGCTGAGACATGTGGCACCATACATAGTTGACATTCTCCTATGAATTTCAACTGGTTTGCACCCTTCAGCAACCAAAAAATTGTTAACTGACCGCTGTTCAATCCTGCAGAATGCTTCTTGGTCGGCCATCTTTGTTAATCGCCAAAACTCTCAAAGTTTTTTTTTAATCTGCAAAAGAAATTAAATCCATGTGAAAAAGAAGTAAAACAAAAAAAAAGTAAGCTTCTATCTGTATTAGAAGTCCTTATACCGAAAGATTCACCTTATTTATTGAATGACCCTCGTAGAAAACTTTCTAACTTGGCCTACATCATTAATATTTGCATTTTTCTTTTTCCATTTCCTGAATTTTTTAAACTTTTTAAAAACTGGGTGATTTTTTAGAAACACGAAAATTGTGGAAAATAATTATTTATTTTAAATGAAGAATAAATGCATATAACTTTTATTAAATTTACGTAAATTTTTTCATTTCAAATATATATACATTCATTTATCCTTTCTTTAAAGCAAAATAAGCATTTAAAATAAATAAGTCAAGTTTTTGTACGCATAACAATTAAGACCAGATAACACTTTAAAAAAAAGTAGGGAATCGATTTTGCTCTGTATTGATATTATAAACAGGACTCCCCCCACTTCTGATAAATTTTTAAATGATAAAAAAAATCAATACCCTAGTATTTTCAACAGGAGTAAGGGTTTATGTTTTGTTTCCTGATTAGGATTGGATTTTTGATTCTTTCTAAAAATTTTCTAATTCTTATTCACTCTCTGTGGCCCCCTTGCGTCTTAGGGCCATTATCGCAATACTTGGGGTGAATTGATTTAAAAACAACTTCCCGCTGGAACGTAGATTCTCTGTGCCTTTTCTATAAACACTCTCATGGTAATTGTTCTGATGAACTTTCCTCTAGACTTTATGAATTTAAGCGCCGTATTAGATTGGTGGCAAGGTCCCATTATTTTACAGTTGAAATGGCTCGATGTAAATGTAAGTTCTCTGCTAACAGTTCTATAACAGTTTCTTCTCTCGCACTTCTCGCCCGTGGAACTCTCTTCCAACTTCTTGTTTTCCAACCAATTCTGATCTTCAAAAATTAAATGTAATGTCAACCGTCATCTACAGTCTTCTTGATTCTTCTTCTTTTATTGTTCTCGCGTTAATGTTTTTGTTTTTTTCTAATTCTTTCACACTGAGTAAACCCTTGTGTCTTAGTAGCTTTACTGCCTTGCTTGGGGTGAATTGATTATATATATATATATATATATATATATATATATATATATATAAAATATATATATACTAAAAATGTTGTGGCTTGAGGAAGTGCTAATAAATGCTAATCTACAAATATTATTTCTCTAAAAATATTTCCCTGATGTTCATGAGAGGACCAGTCTACGTAAGTAGTGTCGAAATTCAAGCAAGTCGTGCATAGGCACATCAATTCCATTACGCAATAATAATTTTAAAAAATGTTCGTGCCGCGACAAACATAACCAACACACACAGCGAGGTCACCTTGAGGCGGTGTAATGGTGAGAAAGCTTGTCTCGCTAGATCAGTTACGAGTGAATAGTGAGTTCGATCCTCGCTGGGTGTCCCATATTTTCGGCCTTGTGCCACATCTATGCTAGCTTAGAAAATCATTTGAGACCGCTGGATTCTGTTATTCAGCTTCTTGCTGCTGTCGAACTCTCTGCCTTCGGAACCCGGACGAGGCTATGCCGAAGGGCAGAGTCTCGCCCGGGGAGGTAGACAGACCCGATCTCGTTTATGCAGGGTTTACGGAATACCCCACATTAAACTCGGCCTTGTGCCACATTCTACCCCGTGGGAGGTTGGTAAATATTACCAACACACACAGCGAGGTGGAGTCAAAACTAGAACTAATCCAAGCAATACAACTATTATCCAGTAAAATCAGTTAATACCCATCAGTCTTTGCTCCCCTGATCAATGGGATTACAAATCAATTTACAAGAACCACGTATCTACGTTATCTCAAAGTTAAAAAGAAACCAGCTGTTTGTAATTTATGGCATGTTAAACAATGGAATTAAATATTTGACATTTCTTAGGACTGCAGAATTTATGTCTGTATAGCGATGCCAATCACCCAGCATATAGGACAAGTGGACAGAAGAAAAGTTATCCAAATAATTTTTCAAAAGAGGACATCTATCTAACTTGAGAAAAAAGTTTATTGCTTTTGTTTGAATTCTCAATAACAAGTGGAGTCGGTCTCAAACAGCCAGAGATTGTAGTACACGCTCTCTAAGTTGATTGACAGTCGGGTGTACACAGAGACGAGTAGTCAGCGATTGCATCAATAAGTGAACAGGCTAATGTAAAGTAATATTTTTTAAGCGGATCTCTTTCTTTCAATTCGCTTAGTGCTTTTCCAATGATCAAATTAAAAATTCAACTAATGATTGTTTTAAGCTACGGAATTATTGATCCAGTCCCGAAAATAATTACTGCCCTGGCTGCAGTGAACGTGATCAAGTAAAAGATTTAATAAAGAATCCCATTCAACCAACTGCAAATTTTACCTGCTCTGATTATATCACTATTTTAAGCAGTCGAGCAATTCAATGGATAGGCCTGAATGTTTGATTTCTGGACTCTTCTAGATACAGGCGATCATGGCTTTCTACTAATTCCTATCTCTTGTGGCTCTTAGAAGTTTTTTGATAAAGCTACCGCCCACCGATGTGCCATCTATTCACACATGATCGTCAGTTAAGTAACTCGCTGTCTTCTCCTATCTCCCAATATGCCATGTAAGTGTTAAGTTTTCCAAGTCCCATTTCCGAATTATGTGTTAAAGGAATTTCAGTTGTCTTTTCCTGATTCTGAGTATAGGTGTTCTTTCTGTTGCCATTTTCTTTAAGACTTCCTTGTTGTTTATTCGCTTCACTCCACCCATGCAATTTTCAGTATCCTTCTATAGGACCACATTTCTGCAGCCTCTAGTTTTTTTTTCCCTAGCTGTGCGGAAATTTTCCAGCACTCACTGCTATATAAGAGGATGGATATCACATAGCAATCTAGCACTCTTTGTTTCTAATGAAATATTTCCGTTTCTCAGCACCTTGATTAGCCTTTGGAATTGTTCTTTCGCTCATCCAATGCGTGTTCGGACATCGGTGTCAGATTCTCCGTCCTCTGTTAAAACATTTCCCAGATATTCTGCACCTGATTGATGTTTGTATCTCCAATTCGCAACTCGCATCTTGGGATTCTTCTCTTGTAGATGACCATACTTTCTGTCTTCTTACAGTTAATCTTTAATCCCTTTTTCTCTATTTCTTCTACCACAATGTCTAGGAGATACTTCAGTGGTTTCACTTGCGTATCTTATACGGTTAAGATTACGCCCACCGATAATAAATCGTGGTTGGGTCTTCAGTTCCCTTAAGATAGTGTCACTGTTGAATAAATATGAGAAGACGTATACTTGTCTTACACTCATTTCTATTTTTATATAGTTACCAGCAGTAGAGCCCAGCATTGCCCGGGGATGTAACAGTAAAATATAGATCAAGTATTGGCCATCATAAAGACTGAAAAATAAAATTGACAAAGATTATTGTTTAAGGTTGACGGACACAAATGTCTTAATTAGTTTTTTTTTTTTTTTTTTTTTTTTACGAATTGGTCAAACTCAAACAAAAACATTGTTTTCAATTGTTATGATTCTACCGATTGAATAGAATTTTATTATAAACAATTGTCTTGTAAATGGAATTTTTAAAGCATTCTGAATGTAAAAATAAAGAAAAAAGTGTGCAAGACAATAAAAAAGACTACCTGCCAAAAAAAAAGTGAAGTTTTGTTGAAATCGGTTGAAAATCGTATATAAACGAACACACACACACACACACACACAAACAACCTGGGTTTTATAATAAGTATAACTCGATATGAGTTGTCCCCCTTTCATTCTGGCGACAGAATCGTGTTTTCAGATTGATTTTGTGCAAAAACAATTGTGTTTTTCCATTTTGGGCGCTGTCAGAACCACCGCAAGGTAATTTTACGTAGTCCTGTGAAGTTTTGTTGAAATCGGTTGAAAATGTAGGAAATCCGATCCAATATATAAACACACACACACACACACACACACACACACACACACACACACACACACACACACACACACACACACACACACACAATCTGCGTTTTATAATAAGTAAGATTCAATTTATGTTCTATCCGTATGCAGGCGATTTGCTCCCGGTCAAAAGCTGGATTATTCTAACATCTTTCCAAAATAGATGTGGTTTTTCAAATAGATCCTTGTCCCGTACCTTTTGCGTAACAGTCATGGGTAAAGCGGGGCCCGCAGGTCACATGTGGTCCGTTTCGCTTTCTGAGTGGCACGCCGAATTCCATGAGGAAAATAAGGTTTATTAAATTATTTGTACACTCACATTTTGTCATGTATAACCAAATACATAAACGTTTCTTGAATTTTGTAACTTTGCTTAAGGTAAAGTTTTCATAATTTTAAACGATTGGTGATTTTCACTAAGGAAGACCATGTGTGTATATATCATTTGCTTTAGAAACAGAACGTTAATAATTTTTTTTGCCTGGAGAAGAAATATATTTTCTGCAGAAGAAACATATTTTTTCTTTCGAGAAGAAATATATTGTCAATTTCAAACATGGAAAGATTAACAATCAAACAACATGTTAAAAGTTATCGAAGCCTATTACGAAAATGCATTTCGCGATTTTTTTGGTCAACATAATGGACCAACCAAGAGAGCAACTGGAAACGATGTAATGTTGTTGTGGAGAGGTTCAATTCCTGCTCACGACGACGAATAGAGGTGTCTGAATTTTCGGCCACATTCTCGTGCACTGCAGCAATGTTTTCAGCTGAACGGCGTAAACGAGCATGCCACCGACCCAGTTTGTTTGAATTTACGAACAATTTCTCCAATTGCACACTTGAAACTTTAACACGTTGTTTGATTTTTAATCTTTCCATGGTTGAAATTGCCAAAGACCTAAGTTGTTAAATCTAAAAGAAAAAGAAAAAATATCATTAGACGCTTAAACTTAATTCACATTTAAAATCGGTCCAAGTTATTGGAACAGCCTTTATTTTCAAATGAATAAATAAGAAACAAATCACATGCAACAGTGTGTGCTAACCACTGTCATCTGTGATAAAATTAGACCGGGACTTCATATTTTTTTTTAATTATTGAGAAATCATTTCTTCAAAAACAATCAACCTTTCATCAATTTTATGGCAGATGCTTATGGTCTTGTATGATGAAAACAGATGAGACAGCTTCAACGAAAATTTACCTTCAATCTTTTTAGTAATATGGTCCGCCGTATGATGAGCCATATCTAATGTGGCCCACTGGTCAGAAAAAGTTGCTCATGCCTGCTATAAAAAGATAAGCGCACATTCTTCTGCATTTGTATTGATCTCTCTGATATTATTCTGATAATGAATATCGTATTTCTTATTCAGCTGTCCTTTACAAATCCGCACTGTTCTTGCCGATCGAATTCAGCTTCGCGCTCTATTCATCAGGTTTGTTTCTTGTTAGTTTCGTCTACGAATGAAATAAAATTGAATTTTTTTTTCTCACTCTGCTGGTATTGAGAAACAAAAGCACTAAGTTGTTGTTTGAAATCTAAATCACTCTCGCCCCAATTCCCACTGGTTATATTTATAATTGACAAACCATGAACGTGGGTTAGGAGACGTGATTGAAAAAACGTTAACATCTTGGGAAATGGAACCAACGGGACGAGTTCAAAGCCTGGCTGAGACTGATTGTGTTCACTTGGCAGTGATACCTTTTTATATATTAATGTTCACCCTGTACAAGCCTCGAGAGTCACCCAAGGTAGATTGTTACTGGTAAAATAGTTATTATAAATAAGATGTGTGTCATGAATGAAAAAGATGGAATAAAGTGAGTATTATCAGGATAAAGAGAATAGATAACGATTGACTCTTGATTTGAAAAGGTTAAAGTTGTGGTGTTCAGGAAAGCATTCACACGGGAGTCTGTTCCACAAAGTACTGTTTTCAGAGGGGGAAAGCTGTTTGAGTAGAACATCTTCCTGACTTTCAGTTTGATTGGATAACGTAGTAATTACATAATATTAATACATATAATATAATTAATATATAATATGATATCATAATTACATAATCTGCAAGGTTACTGGGACTGACCTTGTATCTCTGCTTCAGACACTTTCCCACCGCCATAACGTAGCTTCCCTGTGACTTTTCAATAAATATTTGAATACTAATTGTCTGATGAACTTCCCTCTTTGGTACCTACTCTTTATGAATTTAAGCGCAGTAGTAGATTACAGTTGAAATGGCTAGACGTAACCGTAAGTTCTATGGTAACATTTTCTTCTCTCGCAATTCTCGCTTGTGGATGTCACTTCCGTTTTGTTGCTTTTCGGTCAAGTTTGTCTTTCAAAAATTCAATCGTTATCTTCTGTCTTCTTAATTCCTGTTCTTTTATTGTTCTGTCTCCTTAATAATGTTTTATTTCTCGTATTGTCTAACACTCAGTAACTCTGCTTCATTGCTTTGCTTGGGGTGAGACGATTAATAATAATAATAATAATAATAATAATAATAAGAAGAAGAAGAAGAAGAAGAAGAAGTGGTGACTATGTGATTAGAACGTTAGAATTTCGACCTTAAACACGGGTTAGAACCTCACAATAGCCGATTTGTCAGGAAGCTTACTCCTTGATAATATCGGCCTGGGGAGATAATCCCAGCACTACGGTGATATGGAATACGGGGAAAATTAAGGTGATTCGACTCGGTGGAAGTAGCATGGCGTGTCTTAAGTGTAAAAGTCTGAACGAGGTATAGTAAAGGCATGAACTTTTCTTTTTTCTACAGGGAAAATTGAGCTTACTAGATGTGATTTGACACGAAGTCCAGGAGGAGAACAACTCTGAAATGTTTAGAAGGGAATGAGGAAAACACTCCACTGTCTTTCCCAATAGCAATTATGGGAATTCAACGTTTGCAGATATTTAAAAAATGGAAGATTTGGAGAGCTATGATATCTTATGTGTTGAAGAGACAGGACATTTGATGTTGTTTAGATCATTATAATTTGTGCCACCTGGTACAAAACTGTCTACAAAAAAGCATTGTTTTACCGGTTAAAGCATTGACGGCCACCATTTATGGCGTCTCTTTAAAATGGAAAAGAAAAAAAAACGATTGAAAGAAGAAAAACAACCTTAGAAAGAACGATTTTTTTAATGGCATAAAATGTCAATACAATATCACTTGTTAATGTTAAGGTCACATTTGGTAAAGTCACTTCTAAATTTCTCCCTCTCCTACTTTCCCGTTTCTTCTGTTGCTAACCTAAGTAAATGTCACTGAAAACGGATTAAACTATTGTTTGGAATGAAAATTGTGTTCTGGCTTTCGACCATGTTTGTCCGCCCGCATTAGATTCAATTTTTAGAAATTTATATTATAAAAGAAGTTCATTTTCTTTCTTTCTTTCTTTCTTTCTTTCTTTCTATCTATCTATCTATCTATCTATCTATCTATCAATTCATTATCTATCAATTCATTATCTATCTATCTATCTATCTATTTATCAATTCATTATCTATCTATTCATTAACTATATATCTTTCTATTCATTAACTATATATCTCTCTATTCATTATCTATCTATCAATTCATTATCTATTTTTTCATTATCTATCAATCAATTCATTATCTATCTATCTATCTATCTATCTATCAATTCATTATCTATCTGTCTATCTATCTCTCTATCTATCTATCTCAATCGATTCATTATCTATCTATCTATCAATCAATTCATTATCTATTCATTAACTATATATCTTTCTATTCATTAACTATCTATCTATTCATTATCTATCTATCAATTCATTATCTATTTTTCGTTATCTATCTATCAATTCATTATCTATCTATCTATCTATCCATCAATTCATTATCTATCTATCAATCAATTCATTTTCTATCTATTTATCTATCTCATTTTGTTCATCTTTATACACACTTTTCTATCTGTCACACTCTCCTATATATCTAGAAAACCTAGCTACAAAAACAAGCTACAATATCAACTTCCTTAATAAAATCTATATTATAAAAGAAGAGCTGATTTTTTGTCCGTCATACATTGTCTGTGCGTGTGACTTTGTATGCTCATATATAATGTATACGAATATGTATGTGTTACATGTGAATGACTTACAAGCGATTATGACATTCAATATATACGCAAACACACAAACACGCAATTTGAATGATTTTGAAATAAAAAAAAACTAGCATAATTCAATCTCCCCCCCCCCAAGTCTGGACACGCCCTCCTCTGGGCAAAGCAATAAAATTATAAAATTGTAAACAAGAGAAAAGATTTTGTAAAATCTGGAAATTATAAGATTTTATAATGAGAATTTTTTTTAATTTTAATTTTTGAAAATATTTTTATATTTGTCATTGAATTAAAATATTCATGCGTAAATGATTTGAATACAATTAAAATAGAGATCTGTATAGCTATAGGCTAAAACTCATTTTCTGTTTGGCAACACAAGGAAAACAGTACAAGTCAAAATGTGCTGTTTTTTGAAGTCATTTTATGACTCCTGTATTTTAATGTGTATATTTATAGTGAATGCAGTCTTTTAAATGGACATACAATTTAGATTTGAAATTTGATAATGACGTCAGCGAAGTAATATGGTTGTAAAAAAATTATTAACCCCTTAGCTGCGGAGAAAAGTTGGCTCTCTGTGAGGCGCCAGGAAATTTTTCTCCCCGGAATCGATACTTCAAATATACAAATCAACCATTCGCCCTTGCATGGAGTATTGCTGCCATATATGGTCTGGTGCACCTTCTGTTTGCCTGGGGGTTCTTGACAAGATCCAGAGGCGGATATGTAATATAATTGGTCCTGATCTGGCATCTCGTCTACAGTCACCCTCTCACAGACGCGGAATACAGTTTGGTTTCTTTAAGAAAATTGTAGGATATGATATGGATTAATGTCATGAAAGAGTTCTTGATGTATTGTTGGTAATTTTATTATAAATTTTACTATAAATAGCTACTGCTGATAATTTTACTATGAATAGGTATTGGTCGTAATTTTACTAGAAATATGTATTTTTATAATTTCATGGTGTTTTTCTTGTTTGGGAGGTCACAATTTGCCCATAGCTGGGACCCTAACAGGTACTACAACCCCTGGTCAAGTTGGACCTGAAGATAACAGTAATGTTCCCACAGTCCTCAAAATCTCTAATGTCGCAATCAGCTGCCGGATTTAGAGTAAATATGGTTAAGTAGGAAAGGTGCTGAGATTGAAAAAGAACACAAATACAACAGGCATGCACAAGAAGATCAATGAAATAGAAGGATAAAGACATGAAACTTAATTACGCAGTGAGTGCCTTCAACTTGATTTGACTATATATATATATATTACATGAATCATTCATACAAAAGACAGATATAGAAGTTAATGATATAAATGTCGAGAATACATCTTCGCAAACAAATTTAATAAAGTACATTAACCCCGAACCTGTAGATGAATGTTATGATCCCTGTTTATAAATTCCAGTTGCATAAGGTCTTTTTTAGTTTTTTACAAGCTTTCGTCTGTTCTTACAATTAACAATAACACATTTCTAAAAACATTTTTTCGGATTACATCTATATTTTCGTTGTCCTGTTATTACCGAGAAGTAAAAAACAAAACCAAATCTATTTCCATACCTGAAGATGTCTGTATGAACAGATGAAAGCTTGTAAAAAACTAAAAAAGACCTTATGCAACTGGAATTTATAAACAGGGATAACATTCATATACAGTTTCGGGATTAATGTACTTTATTAAATTTTTTTGCGAAGATGTATTCCCGCCATTTAAATCATTAACTTCTATATATAATCTTATATATATCTTATATATATATATATGTAATCTTAAATATATATCATATATATATATATATAATCTTAAATATATATCATATATATATATATATAATCTTAAATATATATCTTATAAATATATATAATCTTAAATATATATCTTATATATATATAATCGTATATATCTTATATATATATATGTATATCTTATATATATATAATCTTATATATATATTTTATATTTATATATATATAATCTTATATATATATCTTATATTTATATATATATATAATTTTATATATATATATATCTTGTATATATATATATATATAATCTTATATGTATATAATCTTATATATATATATATATCTTATATATATATATAATCTTATATATATATATAATCTTATATATATATATAATCTTATATATATATGTAATCTTAAATATATATCATATATATATATATATATAATCTTAAATATATATCTTATAAACATATATATATATAATCTTAAATATATATCTTATATATATATATATATAATCTTAAATATATATCTTATATATATATATATATATATATAATCTTAAATATATATCGTATATATATATATAATCTTATATATATATTTTATATTTATATGTATATAATCTTATATATATATTTTATATTTATATGTATATAATCTTATATATATATCTTATATATATATATAAATCTTATATATATATATCTTATATTTATATATATATTTAATCTTATATATATTTATCTTGTATATATATTTAATCTTATATATATTTATCTTGTATATATATAAATCGTATATGTATATAATCTTATATATAATCTATATATATATATATATATATATATATATATATATATATATATATATATATATCTTGTGCTAGATAATTAACATCATTAAGAGATGGCAAAATTTAGTTACCCAGAGAGTTAAAGCATATGCTTGAAAATAGTTGTAAAATGTAATTATCTTTATATTAATCGTTCATACAATCCACGATATCACAAATAGGATATTTTTACAGATAAACTTTCATTCACAATTAATACTCCATTTATAGTGATACAGTAATTAACAAAAGGCAATACAGGAATTTTGCAGATGGAAAATTTCCTATGTGCATTAAACATGTAAACAAATTTGATGAAGATTTTCTTCGAATTCAGAACGTCATCATTTACTACTTATGTATTTTTTTAGAGATTCTTGATAAAACCCAACGAAGAATCTGCAATGTTATAGGTCCTGATCTGACATCTCGACTTAAGTCACTCTTCCCCCCCACGCCCACCGCCTTAACGTAGCTTCCCTCTATCTTTTCTATAAATACTTTCATGGAATTTATTCTAATGAACTTTCTTCTATGCTACCTAGAATTTAAGAGCATTACTAGATTGGCGGAAAGGTCTCATCATTTTACAGTTGAAATGACTAAATGTAACCGTAAGTTCTATGCTACCAGTTTCTTCTATCGCACTTCTCTCTTATGGAACTCTCGTCCGGATTATTCCTTCCCAGTCAACTTTGAACTTCAAAAATTTAAATGCAATGTCAATTGTTATCTTGTCTTATTAATTCTTTTTTTTTATTGTTCCCTCTCCTTAAGAGTATTTATTTTTCTCATATTCTCTAACAGTCACTAACCCTTTGCGTCTTAGTGGCTTTGTTGCCTTGCTTTGCAAAGAGTTGATAAGCCATAGAAAACGAAACAATCAATAAATAAAAATGCACATTTTGCGTTTCCTCAGCACCAACGCGGTCATGGCTCTCCACAATTTTCTGTCCTTTGTATTTCTTAATAAATTTTGCATTTCTGTTATTTCTGCTAAAATCTGTTCCGCCATCCATTTATACAAGCTCGCTAGGTAGACTATGCGTTGTTTTCCTCTGTCTTTCTTGCCTTCAATCTGTTCTGTGAGTATCAGATTTTCCAATTTGTTCATTATGTGCCGTAGAAGTCTTATCTGCCTCATTCTGATCTTAAGGATAAGTTTTCATTTTGTTTCCATTTTCTCTAAAACTCCGTCATTGCTCAAATGTTCGGTTCATGGTATATCAGCATCCTCCTGTAGAACCACATTTCTATTGCTTCAAGTCTCTTTTTCATACAGGACAGATATCACCTAGCAGTTTAGCACTCTTTTCTTTGTTTCTAGCGAAGTATTTCTCTTTCTTATTACCCTGCTAAGCTTTTGTCATGCATTTTTGGCTATCCCAATACGCCTTCGGATTTCTGCGTCACACTTTCCGCCCTCTGTTAAAACACTTCCCAGATAGTTAAATTTTTAGCACTTGTTTGATTTTGGTATCTCCGATTTGCAATTCGCACTTTGGGCCCATCCTTTTGCTAATAACCATGCATTATGTTTTCTTGCAGTTGATGTTTAATCCTTTCTTCTAGCTTTCCTTCACTACCTCTGTAGGAGGTTTTGTCCTTTTCTTTCTGTGTCTACTATCAACACTGTGTCATCTGCATAACTTACGTTGTTAGATTTTGGCAACCTATAATGAATCATGGTAGGATTTCTAGTTCTCTCAGAATATCCTCGCTGTATAGGTTAAGTGAGTCCGGTGAGGAGACAGATCCTTGTCTTACATCCCTTTCTATTTTTGTATATCTGCCGAACTGAAAAGTTCTTGATTATTCTAATATCCTTCCAAATACATATGCAGGTTGCTGAGCAGTTTCAGTAAATATTTTCGGCGTACTTTATTGAACGCCTTTGCGTAATCTTTAAAACACAGGTACGTGTCCCTCTGCATTTGTATTACTCATTCGGATAACATTCATGAGAACATAAATATCGCGTTCCTTGTTCCAGTGTCTTTGACGAACCTGTACTGTCCCTGTCCTATTTCCAGTTTGATTCTGCTGCGCGCTCTATTCATCAGAATTCGGATGATAGGTTTTCGTTATCATTAGGCCGATTGTCCAATGGAGTTCACATCCGTTTTCACCTGGCTTCTGAAGCAATGTCATGTAAATAGACTTTCTTAGGTCTTCCGGTGTATCGCCACTGTCGTAGATTTAAATTATTATTTCTGTAATTTTATCTGTACCGACATCGTCTAAGGTTGACAGCATCTTTATTACAATTCTGTCTAGCGCTGACGCTTTGTTTCTGTTAAGTTTAGCTAGTGCAGATTTCACTTCCGATTTTAGTATTTCCGGCCCGTCGGCCCGCCGATATTTCTGTGTATTGCTGGTTGTTCCCTTTCGTCGTGGAAGAGTTCTCCAATATATTCGTTCTAAGTATTTTTTGCTTTCTCTACTATCAGCGTCCCGTCCTTGGATTTTATGCATTCTATTGATGAGTATGTATTTTATCTTGTTAGTTCTCTTATTTATATATATTTATACATATCTGCTTTATTTGTGATACACGTTCTTTTTATTTCTACACGTTTTTTCGTTGAGCCATTCCTCTTTAGCATGTGTGCATTTGTTCCTTATTTTTATGTAGTCTCCTATTCCGTGTCTTGGCGCAGGTTTTATCTCCTTTTTATCATGTCAATAATTTTGTCTGTCATCCAATCATTTTTCTTCATATTATTATTTTCTCTGGGATCATCTCGATTGCTGATGTTACTAAAGCTTCTCTTAAAATGTCCCGCTTCGAGTTTCCATTTTCATTTTGTCCCTCGTATCTGCTTTTCATATATTTCTCCTTCAAATTCGGGTCGTTTAAGAGTCTGTCGTATTGCAATTTGACTGCTACCATAGTTCTCTTCAATTTCTGTAGTTTCACTCTAAGTCTATATATCACTGTGAGCGGATCGCTTCCACAGTCGGCACTTGAATATATTTTACACTGTAAAAGAGCATTACCGAATTTCTTGTTGATAGTTATGTAGTCGATCTGTTTTTTGTCCACAACGGTCTTCTCCATATCCATATTCGTCTTTGGTGTTCTTGAAACCAGGTGTTAGCTACTATATGGTCAGTCGCCGTGCACCACTGGGTCCATTTCCCCCGCGTTCATTATGGGTTCCTAGTCCTAATTTGCCAACTATTTCACGCCTCCCACATTTCCTACTTTGGCATTCAGGTCTCCCATGGCATTTATAATTTCTGCTATTTGCAAAAGACCTTGTCTATCGTAGAATAGAACTTTTTAATTTCTTCTGTACTTCATGCTGTCGGCGCATATGACAACTATGATGGATATGTTGAAAGGCTTTCCATTTAATTTAACGACAAGAATTATTTCCGATAGTTGACAGTATCCGAGAACGCATTTTTTTCATGTCTTGATCTAGTATCACTCCTACACCTCTTTCATTTATCTCCCCGCCTGGGTATACGATACTAATAAAGACTAAAACCCCACTTTAATGTGTCTGTTCAGTCATGCACAATAATTCGCTCTCTGATTACAGTTAAAGTTACATCAAGGCGGCGTAACCGTTTTAAAGATATGCAATAGTGGTTGGGGTGCTTCAAGAGCAAACGTAGTATTTGTTTATATATTAAAAAACCGTATCATATTACTTATATAAAATCAGTCATCGACATGCCAATCCTACTTATCGCCCCGACAAGCTCTTTGCTACACGTACATCAAATTTAAAGCAAGATAATTACGTTTTTGAATAATAATAATAATAATAAATGTTCTGATGTTACTCCAGGCATGGCTGTCATTGCTCCTGATCTTAAATGATTAAAGGTTTGTCTTTGTGAATTAAAATGGGCTACAGTAAAGATCTCGTTCAGTACAACAAATTTGCTTGTCCGACCTTAGCCAGTCGGGCATGTCTCCTAGGGACTGACACACTCTGTGTCTCTATTCATAAATGTGAATATTGAGGAAATATCATGGATGAATGCCGAGAGGATTTCTTTTTTAAGTTTGAAGGATAAGGCAGCCAAGGTGACACATCTAGATATTTAGGAACAACATGAATCAAAGACAGCGACTTGACTTGAACCAGACTTGAAGCTATTTCCATTTGGTCCCCACCGGCAAGGCTATTTGAAAAAACAAAGCTGTCACCATGTTGAGCAAATTTGGCTGTGTGGCCTGAACTCGGTAAACCCTTATCAGTCTGGAGATATTGTGTTTCGTATATTCGTACCCCAGCGTTATTTTGTTGCCGTACAGATCTCCGCCTCAGTAATAATAATAATTCTCTGTGATGAAATTACAAGGATTTTTTGTTTGTTTTTAATCAAACGTATATATATATATATATATATATATATATATATATATATATATATATATATATATATATATAACACTCAAAAATTAAAAACACCATGTCTAGAAAAAATAATAACCGGAAATCAAATAACAAGAAATGGTTACATTGAAAGAAAAGAGGAAAGAGTTAAAAAAAAAAAAAAATAATCAAGAAAAGGACAAATAATCACGACACGATACACGTACGCACATCCGGGCAGACCTACACATGCACACACGCATGGGCACACTCACACTACGAAAAAAATCTTGCACCAATGATAAGTGCATATAAAAAAAAATCGAGACGTATAAGCAGTCAATTGCTGATAACCCCTGACGAGTGGACGGACGGTCCGTTTACGAAACTCTGGAGTTGGATATTAAAGCTAACGCCAAACATATATTACCTATATATATATATATATGTGTGTGTGTGTGTGTGTGTGTGTGGTGTCCCTAAAGTTTGGGTACATAGGCAAAAAATGTGTAATTTCAAGAAATTAAATTTTCAACAATATTTTATTGGCTTGGATTATTAACAAATAATATCTTCCATATGATTTCTATTAATTCTAATGCAAAGGTTGATATGCTTTGTATATCACGTGAACTCGATGCAATAATTCCACATTGCCATCAATTTTAGCACATTCACTCTTTACGCTTTCAATCAAGTGTGTTGCATTTGTGATTTTCATTGAGTACACCTTCTCCTTTAGCATACCCTAAAAAAAGAAGTCGATTCTTTCTTTTTTCGACCAAACCATGTTTAATCTGTGGAGGTGAAAATATATAGTTAATGAGATTTCCTATGTGTCCAGACTTTAGGCACAACATATATATATATATATATATATATATATATATATATATGGTCTGAAGATTGCGTTCAAGCATGAAACAGACTTTCGTCACCGAATGTTGACCTCAGTGTCCACTTTTATAATGTAATTGATACTGACCATGTATCTCGACTTCAGTTACTTTTCCACCGACACGTCATGACTTCCAATCAGTAATAAACTGGAGCAAGGAATGCTTTGCAAATTTTTACGCTTACAAAATAAAACTGCTTTCATTTAATCAACACAGAGAACATTCTCTGTGTGTCATCAGCATGGTTGATGCTAAACTACAGGAAAGCAAAATTTCGTGCCTACTCAGGCTTATTTACATGAAGCAGTGATTATATTGAATCAATTGCTATGTCTACTGCCAGACAAATTTTCTCGAAAAAATCTTTATTGCACATTTACAAATTTACCATTCGTCAGTGCATTGAACATTGCTACCATATCTGATCTGGTGTTCTTACTGTATCTCACGAGATTTTTGCCAATATTCAAGAAGAGTCTGTAGTGTCATATATCCTGACCTTGCATCCTGGCATCAGTCACTTTCTCACCAACGTGACGATTTTTTCCCTCTGACTTTTGCCAACTTTTTTCCTGGCAACTGTTCTGACGAGTTTTTTTTTTTTTTACCTTGATGTCTCGACGACACAAATTTAAGCGTGCTACTAGATTGGCAACTTGGTCTTATACTTTTACTATTGAACAAGCGAGATTTAACCGCCACTTTTTTTTTTATTTTAACTGTTTCTTTTCTCGCACTTCCCACATGTGGAACCCCCTTCTAATTTCTAGCTTCCCTGCCATCTACAATCTTCCAAATTTAATTGCAGCGTCAATCAACATTCTCTGTTCCTTCATTGCCATTTCATCACTCCTCCCCACTAAAATCTTCCTATTGATTTTCACTTCTTAGCGGCATTATCGTATTGACATACTAAAAACACATTTATTCAATAACTTCGCCCTCCTGACGACTTCGGTATCTACTGCAAATATTATCTACGGTCTCTTTGTTTAAGTTGGTAAATCCTTGCCTTCAGTTCATTTTTAGTGTTACAAGGAGTTTTGTTGGTCTCTCGCTCAACTGTGCCTCACATATAGTAATCAAGGGGGTCACAGTCTGAGGTGTTAGGAAATGTAAGGGGTGATGTGGTTGCAGGAATTTTCTGACAGCCATGACTGGGTACTCCTGCTTGTGTGGCATGGTGCAGTGTTCTGTTAACATACATAAGGTCTTCCAGCAGCTACCATCTTAACCCAAGGGCAGTACAACCTCTTCAAGACACTTGATGTAGTCCTCCGTGTTGAGTCTGGAACCCTGATGGAGGATGAATGGAGACATAACGTCTCCATCAACCCAAGCACCTTCGTAATCACCATTAAACTCCTCCATATATATATGCACATTTCATTGAATACGACAGACAAGGTGCTTTGATTTAGTGTGTCATGGTACAAAATCATGTTGCCAGACATCGGGTCTTTCAGCAGCCACCCTCTTGACCCAGGGCAGGACTACCCCCTCAAGGCACTTGATGTAGTTCTCCATCTTGAGTTTGAGACTCTGTGGGAAGATGAATGGAGGCATAACGTCACTATCACTAGTGATCACTCTAAATACCATGATGTTGACTGGATATATTATCCAACTCTTTCCGAATCCTCTGCACTCAACGACTAAACACTCCGGACTGGAGTTTCCGGTGCGAATGACAAGCAGTACCGCATGCTGTTTCCAATTTTCTGGCGGTGTGAATTACGTCAGTGCTCTTTTTCTCACAAACGGTGCCCAACTGACCCCCATATACCGTGCAGTCGACAAAATCAAAAATAAACAACGCGCATGCGCGAAATTAAAAATATTAAATGACGACAATTTATCCATCGCACACTGTATATCCAATGGGAACAGAATCTTGCTAAATGTTCAGCAGGATGGTCACAATGTCGTAACAGACGCTAAATAGCTTTGGCGTTAAATTTTGAAAACTCTTCAAATCTTTTCTAACATATATTTTATCGAATAGAGTTTTAACTTGCCAGGATGCCCCATAAATGCAACCTTGTTTCTCGTTCACTTAATCCGCCACATATCAATCCACATAAATCCACAGCTATAAAGAAAATTTCATGAAAAAACTTTATTAATAACTCAACATCCTTCTTCTTTCTTCCGTGTCCCGTCAGAATGTATACTATCATGGCTCTCCACAATTTCCTTTGTTTTGTAACTCTTAATAATTTTTGTCTTTTTGTTATCTCTCATTAGACCTGTCCCGCCATCTGTTTACTCAAGCTAGCTAGGTAGGTTATGTATTGTGTTCCTCTTGCCTTCACTCTGCCCTGTTAGTATTCTTAACATCCTTCTGTAGAACCACGTATCTTTTGCTTCAAGTCTCTTCTTCATTTGTATCTATCATAAAAGTTACGATTTGTATGCTGTAGAGTACTACGCACGATTAGTTGACATTCGAATTCTATTAGGGCAGAAATTTTAATTTTTAAATCTCACTGCTCTCGGTGAATTATCGCATTCTATATCGTATTACCGATATAAGGACAGATATCAAAATGGATATCCCTCTTTCTGCACAGATAAACCATGCGTTATACGCACATCCATCTTAAATTTGATTATGCCAGTTACAAATTCAATTTCTGGGATGAGGTATCATAACTATTTACATTATTTTACATGTGAACTACTGTCGTTGTTGCTATTATCGTTGTGCCATCCGATTTTCTTCAGGTTTCTGTCAACCCTGGTAATCTTTAAAGATTTTGAACTGAACTATTTATTTAATGAATGGGTTATCCCATTTCCTAAAAAAACCGTCGCTAGGGGGCACGCCTTAAGCCTATAATTAGGCAATGATATTCTCATTCATTCTTTCCTTTTTTTTACAACCCTAAAATGTAGTCGCATGTAGGCAAAAAAATGTCCCCTACTGAGGTACCTTCATATTCAATGTCTTACTTTTCTCTCGTGACTTTTTGTAGTTTTTCAAACATGTGTCTATCACATAGGCCTACACAAATTTCACACAAACACAAATACGCATTTTATAAAATGCTTTATGAAACTAGTCTTTAAATTAAGTATGTTCGAAACATATGTGCTAAAACAAGAGCATACCCTGATGCAAAAAGGCCCCAAACTTGATTAAACAATTTTTATCGTCTAAATATTTAAGTTATTATTAAGAGCAAAGACCAAAGTATTTTTTTAATATTTTTAATTTTTTTTTTCTAGCACGTCCGAAATTTTAGCTAAAAATCCTTTTCTTTTTTCGAAATTGACGTAAAATCAATTGTGTCAGCGATTATTGACAGTTTTGTAAATAAAAGTAAATTTTAACATTTAAAAATCTTGTAAAAATCAGTTATACTTTTTTTCAAAAGTTATTTTAGGAAAATTAGAAAATTTAAAGTATACTTAATGTAATTTGAAACAAACATTACTTAATTTTTTAGTAGAAAAAATTTAGTTGGAAATAAGAGAAGCATGTCTCACAGTGGTGATTGGTTTTGGAGATGTGAATTGACGTTTACGTCAATGTATTGACAACTAACGTTAAGGCAATTTTTCAGACGATAGGGCAGGAAGTAACAGTATTTTAATTTTTGAATTATTGAATTACTGAATATGCATGCTTTAAATGTTTTGTTTTTTTCTTTGTAGTATTTTTGTCGTTTGTGTTATATCGTTTTGTGTTACTCATTTATTAGTTGGACTCACATTTGAGTTCTCAATAATTTTACGAGAAAAATTATACCAAGAGACATGTGTTTTATTGTTAAAACACATGTCTCTTGGTGCATTCCCGTTACAAATCTACGATGGTAGAGTGTTCTAGTTCCGTTATCTATCTCGTCTTGTCAATTTTTCTTTTTTCTTTTAATATTGTTCAGTTATTGCTTGCGTTGTGGACCAAATCGTTGGATCATGAATTGAGTAGCGAAGTAATTATGATTTCAATCTCTGGGTCAGGTAGTATAGACTTTGACTCAGTAGAAAACAGAAATCCTCTCCCCATGAAGTCAGACAGTGTTTATTCATTTTACTCTTCGCTTAATCCGTACTTCGCCTTAGGATGAAATTTGAAAAGAAAAAATAGGAAAATATTTTTGAATGATTTTCCTTTCCAGAGAAAGCACCGCTCAAAAGAAAAATCAATATATATATATATGTAGATTGTTCTAGTGCCATGTGACATGACTCTTCTGGATGTATCAGTTATCTCCCTTTAACTAAACTCTCCAAGTTTTTGTTTACCACGGCAGAAGCCAGGTATTGAACTCACAACTCTTTGGATCAAGTCACTGAGGCCAACCAACGCTTTTATCCGCTACAACGTTTGTCATATTGATATCATTTCAGTTTATGAAACTATTTAGAAGTTATAAGATCAAGAAAATTAAAGTCATTACTTTATAAATGCTTAAGGGGCCATAAATTGTAGTCTATAGTAGCCTAAAGACTAAAGAGCAAACATATCCTAGTTGTAATAAATGTACTTGTTAAAAGTTTCATGTTGAATATTCATGTTCAACTAAATGAATAACAAAGCCTTGTCATCTGTGGACAATGTCGATAAAAGTTAATTTGTGAAAGAGGAAGTTGGTGAGTTTGGAAAAAGATTTTTAAAATGCATGTTGTATGTAAGTAATTACGCAGTTACAAAAAAGATGCATAAAATATCTTGGGTAGGTCATTATTTTTCTTGTTGCGTCATTAAAAGGAATAAACTATTCGTAAAACGTTAAAATAAGCATTTTAGTTAGTATAAGAGTTATCTCCCTTGATCTGCATATTTTTCGTATCCTAAAATTGTTCGGAATTTTCCTCTATTAAATAGTTACTTTGATATTACGTATTCGAAACTATATTTTAAAGATGCTTTTCGCTGATAAATTATTTTCATCATCTAGATCATATAAATTTTATTTAACATTGATTGAAATCATTGCTTAATTCAATCGCTTATTCGCATAAAGTTTTACAATACATTATTGATCTCCGCACTTGCATATTTATTTTTCATTATTTATTTATTTTTTTATTTTTTACTTTTTTATTTTTTTTTTTTTTGCGAGAGGGGAATTTTGAGCAAGGGATTAGACATATAACTTAACACATTTGTGTTAAAGAATTTAATAATACTAAAATTTTAAATCATGCGAGGGGAAATAACTCTGGCTGACTTTAAGTTTTACTTAATCATCTGCAATATGCATATCCATTATTATTATTATTATTATTATTATTATTATTATTATTATTATTATTTTTTTGGGTTTCTCTTGTATGTACATCTCATTCCGGGTCCCAACCAGAGACCTAATGATAGAAATGGCTTGATGACATCTTCCACTGATCATTTTTTGTATAAAAAACTAAAATCACACGCATTTTTCATAGATAAAGCACTTCAGAATGTGTGAACTGTACTTGTGAGTACAATTTTTTTGTATTTCCTTATTAAGGCATGGGCTACCAGGAATCCCTTCAATGTGTCTATCGGAACCTTTTCCAATCTGAGTGCTCCAACTACAACTGGAATTATTGATATCTTCATGTGCCACATGTTTTAGATTTCCACTTCAAGATCCTTGTATTTTGATAGTTTTTTGAAGATCTTGAAAGATACATTACAATCTACCATGTCAAAAAGAAACACATTTTGTATATCAATATATATATTAGGGGAAAAGTATGAAAACGTTGGAAGAATGACCAGAAACGTAAAAAAAAACTAATACGAACACAAGAAAAGTTAAATAAAAAACCTTAAACGCAGTAACTTGTCAGTATATATATATATATATATATATATATATATATATATATATATATATATATTATCATTAATCATTATTTTTAGGAGAAACTGATATTTGAGTAGACGTTCCGTTTAGTTATTAAGATGTATGTTTATTTATTTCCGTCTACCCGCCTGAATAACAGAGGAATATTATTAAAGGAAAAACTGATCTGAAGCCCTTCGAATCTAACGACAGTTCATCCTGTTACGAGGAAGCAAGTTCGAATCCTACCGGGTGCGCATATTTTTCTTTAATATATTTTCTCTAATATTCAGTCCGGTATTCGAAAATAAAATAAATATACTGTTTAATAAAAAACGGAGCATATACGCGAATATGTGTATCCACTAAAAATAACTTTCATTTAAGTGATAAATAAAAATTCAATAATACTTTAGGTTATATATATATATATATATATATATATATATATATATGTATGTATGTATGTATGTATATGGGCAGTAACCTTCCTTTTAAACGTATTTCGTTAAATTTAATGGACGAGCAAAATTTAATTTTTATTTAGTTGTTCCAGCGTTCTTACATTTTCCGTTTGGTGGGAGTTAGGGAATACAAAATCTGACCATACTGTCCATTGTCCCAATCACTTTCGGCCACTTTGTCAGCTACTTTCAAGGGTGTTTTGTTTTTTGGCGTTGTTGGTTTCTTTTCATGTTTTGACTGTTTGAGATGCATTTTTTGTGTGATTTTGAATACTAGTAGGAGCGTTTATTTCGACCCTTCATGTGTTGAGCACGACTGGAATTCGAGTGAGTATCTTTAATTTTTTTTTTTAAACTATCAGTACGTCACTCCCATTATCAAATCTAAACTAGCGATGACCAATATAGTTTATAAGTTTCACTGCCCAGTACAAGAGAGTGTTCCTTGTCATAAACCAATCAGTATCAGACATACAACCACCTCCTTGAGTAGAAGTCTAATGTGTCACTTATCAGAGCAAAGTGCAATAAAAAAATATAACAATCCACAATCTACAAGAAATCTTAAGAAATATTCTGGTCGAAAACACTAAAATTTTATGTAAATCGAATTAACGAAAATCCGCTATAAGAGACACATTTTATATCAAACACCTTTGCGCCACTCTCAACCTCAACTTGTTTAACAATGGTTGTGGCGTGCCGAACCTTTTTTTAAAAAATAGAAAGACGTTCACTCGAATTTCAGCAGTGCTCAACACTCGAAGGCTCGGAATAAATACTCCTACTAATATATATATATATATATATATACACACACACACACACACACACACACACACACACACACACACACACACACACACACACACACACATATATATATATATGGCCAAAGACGAACAAGAAACATAACTTGAAAGAACACTTAGAATCCAGTAACCCACAAAACCGATACCGATAAAAATACCTAGGTTAAAACCTAAAAGATATAAGTAATATAATCCAAATGCACTACAATGATGGAAAGTTTTGCACGATATATATATATATATATATATATATATATATATATATATATATATATATATATATGCCATGATTTATTTAACAAGAGATACTTTGCTTTTAGTTTGAAGATTGAATTCATTTTTTATTCTCCCATTGATGGGTCCCGTTTGCACAAGAGTCAACATTTTTCATAAGTCACTTTTTCAGGATAATTACCCCCTCAATACAAATCCTTCTCTTTCGACATCCTGAGCGGTAATGAACTATGCAAAGCAGAGATGTTCATCTCATTGAACTATATGATATATCCGCATACCTGTTAACAAATAACTTACGGCTGCATCACGGTGAAACATCGGGTCCCGTGCCATCACCGAAGTTAAGCAACGCTGAACCTGGTCAGTACATAGATGGGTAACCTCCTGGGGAATACCAGAAAGATTTTCATCGCGCGATTATGATATGAAGCTCCATTGAGAATGTAGGTGGGTGACCTCTCTAAGTCCCCACCAATTCCCTGCACTTAATAAACCCAGGAACGTGCCCGGACAGATATACCTGCACAATAACTCCGAGACCTACTTGAAGTATGCCACGTCCTGTAGCTGAAAAGAGGAGCAACAAGTTGCTAATAAATTGTCTGTTTTTTAACTTCAGTTTATTTGACTGTCACAGTATGATTAATCAGATAACACTAAAAAAGTGAAATGCTATTCCACGATGAGATTACTGAATAAACTGAACTACAATTGGGGGATTTAAATTTTCCTTCAAAATTTGAAATCTAATCTTTGATTGGTAAATTGCTCCAAGCCATATTCGCCTGCGTTAAGTGTTGTTAATTTGAGAAAGCTTATATGCTAGTACTTTTTTAAAAAAATCATTTCACTCCAAGCAAGGCAATAAAGCCACTAAGATGCAAAGGATTCCCGAGTATTAGAGAATATGAAAAGAAAAAATTCTATTAAGGAGAGAGAACAATAAAAGAACAATAAAACAGAAGATAACGACTGACACAGCATTTAAATTTTTGAAGATCAAAGTTGACTGGGAAGCCGAAAGAGAGTTCCACAAGCGAGATGTGCGATAGAAGAAACTGCTAGCACAGAACTTACGGCTACATCTCGCGATTTAAACTGTAAAATAATGAGACCTTGCTGCCAGTCTAGTACTGCGCTTAAATTCATAAAGTCTAGGTACCATAGAGGAAAGTTCATCAGAACAATTACTATGAAAGTATTTATAGAAAAGGCACATGAAAACTACACAACGGCGATGGGACAGTGTTTTAAGACGAGATGCTAGCTCAGAACCAATAACATTGCAGATTCTTCTTTGGATTTTATTAAGAATCTCTTTATATATATCAGGGGCACCAAACCAGATTTGGGTGCAATATTCAAAGCAAGGACGAATAGTAGACTTATAATTATGTAAGATAGATCCTGGGAGAGAATAATTGTTTAGCATAACAGAGGGAAGCAATATTCCTAGAAGCGGACCTAGCAGTTGATTCAATATAATCTTTTCACTTCATGTCGGCAGAAAACGTTAGTCATCGAAGTCGCAATGAGTTGCTCTCCTAGAAGTTAGCATCTGCCATGCTGATGGAAGGTAAAATGGGCCCTTTTGGACGATACTGAAAGCATTTGTTGCGGTATTGACAGCCTAAATCAACCTGTACATTTTTTTCTTTACAAATGTGTAAGCAAAGGAAAAGCAAACAAGAGAAACAACACGAAAAACTGATTTTATAACAACAAACACAATATTCATATTTATATATGTCAAAGATATACAAGCATAATTAATTGGAGTTACTTCCCTTTGACTGGAATTAAAGTCTTTACTAAGGAAATATTTTTGTCTGAGCTCTAGAAAGTTGAATGAACTTGCCGCTTAAAATGTTCACCGTGAGAGAGTTGAAAAAATTCTGGAAAGCTGAGAATATGTTGATAAACTTTTAGCTTTAGAAGAGTTGAAGGAGTGAATGTTCCGTAATGTTCAATTAGTTTCCGTTGCTTGTAGTTGAATATTCGTAATATGTTGATGCTTGTAATGTTCTGTAATGTTTGTAATGTTTGCAATTAAGTTTCCGTGCGTACATGTACGTGTGCGTGTGTAATATTTATAGCGTTCGCCCGAAAGAGGTCGAAACGCGATTTTTTAAACAGATACATTTTAGTAAGCGAGAGAAATCAAAAAGAGAAAAAAAGTATTTATAATAAACGTAATAGCGTGATCGGCTCCGAAATGTATAGACAAATTTTAGGCGGAACTGTGTTTTCGTCAGGTCAGGAACTAGGTCGATGTTATTCGGACGTAGGCGAGAACATGATTTTAATATTAACTGACCAATGAGAAGTGAGAAAAATATCAAGGCTCTGTGATCCACTTTTTGCACAGATTTTGGCATTGAAATAAAGTGGTAGCAGTGTAACACCGTATCTTCACTCGACTGGACACACGCACTCCACAAGACCGGCCGTTGGTCCGGTATGGTCCAGTATTACAAGTTAGACACAAGTCTCCGGTTCCCAATGTCAGTTCGACGCCACCCCTAGCCACGTTGCGATTGTTTTGATCCTGGAGAGTGGTCATCAGATCGTAGAATCCCAGAAGCTCTCCGTTGGTCCACCTGCGAGTTTGTCGGGTGAGAATCGGGTTAAGAGAAAAATAAATATAACCAAGACGATTCGATTTTGAAAGGATATAAGTTTTTACATATATATATATATATATATATATATATATATATATATAAAAGCAAACACACAAAAAATATTTCTTGTTGCACAAGATTAAATGTTTCTTGCATGTGAACAATAACCAAACAAACACAAGACTTCGAATAAGTTCGCTAAATTAGAGATGTGGCCTTCTTTTTAACTCTTTTTAGTCTGTTCTTAGTGCAACTACTACAACCTTCGATATTCCCGTTCTCAGTAGTAGTAATAGTAGTATTAGTAGTAGCAGAAGTAGCGGTACTTAGATGTTAGCGGCGGTATTTCACTTCTTCGCCCCCAGCTTCAGCAACACACAGCGGACGCTTCCTTTTCAATCTCTGATGTCTCTCCACTCAGTTCGACTGCATTTGAAGACAGACGAACCAAGAACTCTCTCTCTCTCTCTCTCTCTCTCTCTCTCTCACTCAGTTCGCCCACCTCTTTATTAAGTGAACCCGCTCACGTGTCCCTGACTGGTGACGTATCTGTTTTTCTAGTGCAAACGTATTGACATACTACCAAAGTACAACTCCTCCGAGAATAAACAATTTACTTCTTCATCGATTGGTTTCCAAGGTTCAGGATAAGACGCTATTGTTTATCACCTCGCTACTTACCTTCGATTCTTATAGTGTCAAAATCCATTTCTTTGTTTAAAAGTTTCAAATTATTATTGTTCCGGTAATTTTCTATTAGTAATCTGGTATCCTTTGTACAAAAAGATTGTATTTCATGTTCTAAATTAACTTTCTGTAACATTTACATTTCAAAGTCCTTACAGCATATTAACATCTTGGTGATTCGAAAACGCCTCTCTTTCACTTGGTGTTTTCTGTTTTAAAGCATATCCTCCTTTATTATCATTATTATTATTTCAGGAGTGATATCTCCCCTACCACAGCAGGATGCTATACATATTTAAAGTCTGTTCCTTTTTGGACGCTTCGACATGGTGTAATAGTTAACTTGTTTCCCTATATCAATTACGAATGTGTATTGAGTTCAATCTCTAATGACTACGTCATACATATGTCCGTGTAGCACATTTAATCTTCGCTTCCGCCATATCGTGGCTTCTATTTGTCTTTTCTACAAATATTTTAACGCAACTGTTCTAATGAGCTCCCCACTTGGTAACTTGACTGCATGAATTCAAGCGCATTACTAGATTGGCAAATAGGTCTCATCATTATGCTATTGAAATAGATAGATGTAACCGTAAGTTCTATTTTAATAATTTCTTTTTTCGACTGCGTGACTCTCTTCCAGTTACTTACTTGCTTGCCACCTACGATCTTCAAAAATTTAAGTGCAACGTCAATTACTATCTTGTCTTCTTCAACCCTGTTCTTATATTGTCCTTTCTCTTCACTAAATTTATCTCATTCTCTTTCACTCTCTGCAACGCCTTATCGCCTTGCTTGAGATGAAACGGTTAAAAAATGACTAAGCTTAGATTTCTTTATTATGGCAGATTCACTTGAAGATGTGCGAAGAAAATAACGACAAAATGTTTAACCTTCGTGTCCGCAAAAAACAAAAAAAACAAAAACAAAAAACAAAAAAAAACGATGTGCTAAAAGGACGGTTATTCAGTGATCACCGCTATTACTGTAAACTCCCTTCACTCCCTCGGCAATGTTTGTTTTAAAAAAAAAAGATTAGAATTTTAATAAAACCCAAACATATGAAACTAAATTTATAGATATTATTTGTTCTTGAGAATTTACAACAAAAATATTAAACACTATTTATTTGCTTATTTACAAGAACAATTTTATATCTACAACATTATAAAAATATGTGAACCAACTAATACAATGCAATGTTTATCAATTACCAATTTATAAAGAAATAAATATGTAAATAATTTTTATTCATAAATTTGTAAAAATTTACTAAATTATAAAAATATGTGAACCAACTATAATGAAATCCGTTATTATTTACCATTTTATAAAGTTCGATTGGCAATTAGCCGAACATTTTGTCGAGCATTCCAAATATAACAGAATTCGCCAGCTCCACCAATTGCTTTAGTCGAGGTGCTTACTGTCCAATCTTCATTTAAGATTTCTTCATCAGTCATTACTTGACTGACAATAAATTGACAGATTTTCTAGGCATTTTTAGAAAAAAAGTAGCAACGATTTAAAAAAAATTCTAAATTATGTTTCAAAAAAGAGTAGAAAGTCGGTAATCTATAATTGCCAGAGTTTCAGGCTTTCGATTTCTATTGATTAGGTATAATTGATCCTAGATCACGTTTATGAAAAAAATGGAAAAACGAAAACAAAATGCAATATGAGATATCAAATAATTTGAGAAGAAAATGTATAATGTCCGGAAAAATATTTTTTATTTGAATGTTCTTGTTCCTTAGTTCATTTAGTTCCTTAGTTTTTTTTTAAAAAATAGTTAATAAAAAAAAAAAAAAAACTTGTTTTCATATTCATTTATAAAAAGGTAAATAATAAATATTGCATTGTAGTGGGTTCGCATATTTTGATAATTTTGTAGATTTTTATATATTTTTGATTAAAAAAATTTCTCTTCGAAATTACATAGAGATACCTGTATTTCCAGGGTCATATTATACTCTAGGATGTAATATATTCCCTGTTTTTAGCTCGAGAAACATGGTGTCGTATTATATACAAGAAAATGCGGTACTTCATTTAGTAACTCTCTATTTTGAGTGGCTCTTGGGCCTTGTATTAAGTAAATACTAGTAGAAAATATATAAAAATGATCTTATTATGACTTTGCTTGTCCCTCCCTTAGTTAACACAACCTTTACGCCCTGTGAACACCTCATAATTAATGGACTATTCAGTTTTGATCCCAGGGAAAATCTGGAAAAAATTACATACCAGTGTTGCTTCTTGGGGTGAGTGAGTGAGTGACTGAGTGAGTGAAAGAAAGAAAGAAAGAGAAGGAATTAAAGAAAGAAAGAAAGAAAGAAAGAAAGAAAGAAAGAAAGAAAGAAAGAAAATAACACAAATAATGGACTATTCCGTTATGAACGCATGGAAAGACAAAAGATATATCAGAGACACTATTTGGTTTCAGTGAGAAAAAGACGGACGTGTTTAACGTCTGTTTCGGTGAAATGTAAAATGTTGTCAATTTTAAATCTCTTCATTTTTATCCCCTTACTTCATAAAATAATAACCAGCATTCATATTTATGATTGTTACTGCAATATTTTGGTAAAGCTGTTAAGCTCAGATATATAACGATGTAACAGGAATTTCTACGGATATTTTATCAAGGAACTCGCCATGAGTTAGTTAATGATTATTCATTAATTTAAGAATTAAGATTCATCAGAATATCCAAATAGGAAAACCGTGGAATTTTCACGGATCTTTCTAGTTTATAATAATACACACAACTGAATATCATTGGTCCGATTAAAACCTTATATAGAAACATTGGTAAATAAAAGTACTTTTAAAGATGAAACTAACAAAGATATAGGAGGGTGGGTGAAAAGTTCATTGACTGACTTATGCTAAGGAGTTATACTAGAGCGGTGAAATATTGCATTCTTAATAACTTCATTGTTTCTTTCCAGTGTTGCTTCTTCTTCTTCTTCTTCTTCTTCTTCTTCTTCTTCTTCTTCTTCTTCTTCTTCTTTATGTGTTGTGTTCCCTAGGACCTATCATGGATCTCTACAATTTTCTGTCCTTTTAAGCTCTTTTAAAAAATTTCTTTTATCTCTCCTAAACCCTGCTCCACCATCCATTTACTCAAGCTATGTTATGCGTTGTTTTCCTCTGTCCAACTTGCCTTCAATCTGTCTTCTGGGTATCAGATTTTCCAAGTCCACTTTCTTCATTATTTTCCCTAAAACTTTCAGCTGTCTCTTCCTGGTGTTTTCTGCCAGTATAGGTTCTTGAATTTTCTAATATATTTTCCAAATATGTTCTGGTTGCTGAGTAGTTCCAACAGATCTTTGTAGCGTACTTTATCGAACGCCTTTGCATAATCTATAAAACACAGCTACACGTCCTTCTGATTTGTATCGCTCTTTCTGATAACATTTTTTCTCATTGTCCAGATTTCGCAGGTATACACGGCTATGGGGAAGATCAGAACAAAGTAAAGAAAGATAGGTGTAGAAAATTCCATTAAAAGATTTGCAGATCTAAAGGCTAGAAAAATGTTTTAAGTAGGATAATGAAAGTTTTCTTTGGCTTGTATTAAGTTGTATATTGTAATAAAATAAGATAAGCCACTTATGAAGTAAGGGGATATAAGCGAAAAGATTTAAAATTGACCGTAACCCTGTTAGAGGCGCAGACAGATACTAGAACTTAGCCAGGGATCACCCGTAGGTATCAATGGTTCGGGGTACCCTAATTCTGTCTAAGTGTGTTTTAAGTCTAACATAAAGAAAGTTTTCAGCCAAGTACGCGGCTTGGCTGAAAATTTCATAGGCTGACTATGAACCATTGATGCTAGAGCTGTGAAATCGTGCATACATAATATTTCAAACAATGATACTGTATGTAAAGACGACTGGGGGCGATCGTAGAGCCGCTGCCCAGTTGCACACCTAATCCCTTCACATATCTCGGTTGAAAGCCGAAGAGATATTTATTCATGCGTAAGTTAGAAGACAAACTGATTCGTCTTTTATAAGAATAAAAAACCGCTAGTTGTTTCCAACGGAATTTTTACAGTTGCACCCAAAAAGGATTTGGAGGTGGTGTCTGTTGATTGGTTATTTATATTCCTTTTTTGATTGGTCAAAATAAATGTTGAAATTAAAATAGTCATTTCCCATTTCGTAAAATACATCTATTAGATTTTTTAGTACACATCATCAGTGATGTTTCTAGCCGAGGTTCATTAGGGGTTTCGGGTCATTCAACATTATACCCACTCTCCACAGTGACCTAGCTGAGACTGATCGGGTATCGACTTGTGTACATTCTGTTAGCTACAATTTTTTCCATCTTCCCAACTACACTACATGCAACTCTTCTTGGCAAGTTACTGCCCAATCACTGATGACTTCCGGTTTGCCGGCAATGTGCACTCTTCCATAAAAAAAAGGAAAGAAACGCAGCCACAATTTCTATCTGATCAGGAATATGGCGGCGTGCTTGGCTTGAAGTGGTAAGTACGAATCTGATTCCCCTCACTAAGACATATACACACACACGCGCACACACACAGGAACAGCCTCACACTCTGTTTACATTTATCCGGTTTTCATTCATGTTAATCATCCGCCGAAGAAAAAGAAAAAAAAAATTTCCTTTTCCTCCTTCCCACGTTTTCTTTTTTTTTCTCCTTGACCCTCCACCTGTATGAGTTACACACATGCACACACATATCAATGCCGCCACGCACAGACACACACACATCAACACACACATAAAAAAACCCCCCAAAAAACAAAACAAAAAACAAATCAAATATCGTAACCCTGTTAGAGGCGCAGACAGATGCTAGATCTTAGCCAGGGATCACCCGTAGGTAACAATGGTTCGGGGTACCCTAATTCTAAGTGTGTGTAAAAATAAAGAAAGTTTAGCATTATCCGCAGTAACGACCTTCGGGTTGCTAGCACTCCGGACAAGCCTTTATAAGCACAGTTTTTTTTTTTGTTTTTTTTTCTTTTTCACAAAGAGAAAAGCTGAAAATGTAGAATATACAACTTAATACAAGCCAAAGAAAACCTTCATTATTCTACTTAAAACATTTTTCTAGCCTTTAGATCTGCAAATCTTTTCATGGGATTTTCTACACCTATCTTCTTTACAAGATCATTTTCAATTGACACAATAGACAAAGAATTTAATCTGTCTCGAGTCATGAAAGGCCGCAATATGTTTTTATAAGCTTTGGTTTTGGAAGATCACAAACACATGACATGGCGGCAGGATGGCGCCCTCGGCCTTGATGACGCCACGAGCGACTGCCCGAGTTTCCAAGTACCTCGAGTCGGCCCTGGTTACGTCACATCACAAATCCTGTAACTCATTAGAGTCGTAAGAACAGTATTGCAGTATAGCAGCATATTTCCTCAAATTATCTCACAAGGGAAAGAGTACACATAAAAGTTGAATCATGTATTTCCAGAGCACAGGGATCATTTATTAAAAAAACAGTATAGGAGATAAGGAATTTGAACATAGAATGGTAATGTTACTGGTAATATTAGCCGCCATTACCTTATAAGGAAACATTTGACATTAATTGACAGAGCAGCCAGCACCGCTTTCAGTTGAAGTTTATAAAATCTTTCTCTTTAAACATATTTGCAAGTTTTACAAGTCCAGTATCTGTTATTGCTCTTTCCAGTACCGATGGGGGATTTCCTTCCTAACCTTTTATACGAAGTAGTTTGAAGTGTCAAAACCTTGATTATGCCATTATTTTCTCTTTGATTTACATGTGCTATCCATTTTAGCTATTGCTGCTGGTGGTAGTCTTCAAGTGATGTGGTTTCTGTTATCCGGTACAATTCTTTGTTTGTGGTTCTATATCGCCAGCCTACAATAATCAAAGAAGAATGAAATTTGCCAAGATACCCAGACTTCACTCGTTCAAAGCCATTTTTAACCATTTATCTTAGAACGCGGTTGTATATCGCTGAGACAGGTCAGACATTTCTGATGTCTGACAACCATATGAAAATCTCAATCTGACTAGGCTATTTCAGAACATGACTTTCAGGTTGATTTCTCCAGTGCTAAATTTGTTATAACTGATCCATACGTCGAGGTATTTGAAATGTTTTATATTTAGTAATTCTCCACATACTGAATTTTTATGATTTATACAAGATATGTGCTATCCTTGATTTTGGGAGATAATAAAGGTTTAATTATACAAGTTAATACTAATTAACACGTAGCTCTCTAGAGAGGAGTTGGATTCATATCTTTAGCAAGGGTATTTGTGTGTTAGGGAATATAATGAACCCAACGGGAATTGAAACCAGACTCTCCGATTCACAATTTCAAGACATTATCTATTACACCTTATATTCCCAAGCATTTACCCATTTAAGTACTGACCAGGTAACATGTTGCTTAACTTCGGTGATTGTACGGGAACTGGTGTTTCAATGTGATGTGACCGTAAGCCTCTTTATTTTGAGTCTTATTTCTTGGAACTCTTGGTAGAGGAGTAGGTAGTTTTGGCCAACACCGCAGGAGGCATCGTCTTCTTTGTTTTCTATGTCTCCTCAGGACGTAGGTAATCATGACTCTCCACAATTTCCTGTCCTTTTGGCTCTTAATAAATTTTTCTCTTTCTCTTATTTCATCTAAACCTTGTTCCGTAATCGATTTACTAAAGCTCACTAAGTATGTTATGCGTTGTTTTCCTCTCTCGCCTTCAGCCTGTCCTGTGAGTATCAGATTTTCCGAGCCTTCTTTCCTCATTATGTGCGCTAGAAACTTCCACTGTCTCTTCCTGATGTTAAGTATTAGTTTCTTTCTTGTTTCCATTTTCTCTAAAACTTCGCCGTTGCTCAGAAGTTTCGGACTATGGTATTCTCGCTATCCTTCTGTAGGACTACATTTCTGTTGTTTCAAGTACTAAGCCAAAACATTAACCTACAAATTCGAGTGATGTATCTAAATAACCTCGTCAAATCTAGGCTCTCATATGCTATTCATGGTGTCTACCTCTAAACTATCAGATATATACAACCGTTTTCCCATATCAATAATTAAAAATGTCTCCAAGAGAGTGAACCCTGTAGGCCTAAAAAAAAAGGATCATCCCTCATTGGAATGGCACTACAGAAATACAAACATTTTTAGTAATTAAGAGAAAAAAATGTCACTTGAAGACTTTCAATGATATGAACAACTAAAATAGATAGCGCTCGTAACTCGAAGCAAATGTTGACTTTCCACGCTACTTCAGTTAAAAGGTTAAGAAGAAAACCCCCATCAGTACTGGAAAGAGCAATAACAGCTACTGAACTTGCGAAGCCTGTTATCCAGTAAAACCGTTTTAAGAGAATTATTATAAATTTCAACCGACTGTAATGCTAACTGTTCGGTCAATGAATGTCGAATGTTTCCTTATAAGGAAATGGCTATTCTTTAACATTATGTTCTATTAGCACTGTAGGCTGCCTTCACAACGCTTGCTGGTTGGTGCTGTGGTTTCTGTAACAAGTAGGTCTTTACGGAGTGGAGTTGATAAACTCACATCCAGCCGGTTTTCAGTTCAGAGATGACCCCCCCTCTCGTAGACGGGTTGCTAACCAAGGACAGAATAACCAGTCTACTAATCTGCCCTGCAATTAAACCCTAGCCGGGGTAGGTGTGTTAGAAGAGGTAGATTCCAACCTTTCCAAGGTTATTTGTGAGAAAGCGAATGCAACTACTTCAATTGGAAAAAGAACTCTACTCTCCAGTCCCATTTTCCCGCGAGGTTTAACCGCTACGTTACGCGCCCACCCACCCGGAAGACATTAATACGAATTTAATGGAAACAGCCTCAACTCAGTTAACTATTTCTGTTTAATGTCTTGCTAACCGTTACATTATTTACTTGACACAAGGTCCATTTAATGTGGGGAGTCGAATTCGAGTCAGGTCCATCAATAGCCCAGCCCCCACAATGGTCGGTTTTGCTACTGATCCTCCTCTCTCTCTCTGTCTCTCTCTCTCTCTCTCTCTCTCGCAATGAGAGAGGTGCTGCCGTGGACAGTTGTTTTCCGAAACCGCTCACCTCTAAATAATATTTTCAGTTATGCCCTGCACAAAGACAAAGATTCAACTGAGTTGTGCTCTGTTCGAAGACACACACACAACTGAGAGATAAAAAGTATTTCCCCCGCTCGAAGGCAGATACTACACTTTGATCCCAGCCTGAAGGCTGTTACGACACTCTGCACGACCACTTTCAGTGACTTTTTTTATAACGCCATGTCACTTAGGCGATTATGACTCTCCGCAGTTTCCTTTTCTTTATTATCTGTGAACTGCTATGACTTCTTGGGAAAGATAGCAGAATGGTTTTCCGTTGCTTTCTTTAGTTTTGAATTCAGAATTTTCATTCTCTTAGACTGACTTCCACTGAAACGCTCTTTCAATCCTGCTATATAGTTCATCGCTGGGAAGTGGAGAGAAAGGACGAATTCACGTTTTTCTCCAAGAGCTTTAGTGCGAAAGTGAACGCAACTGATTAGGTCAGAATTTGAACTCGGGTCGCTGATTACACATTACGCTACCTGTTGGTCCACTTGCAGCAATTAAAGAGCATATGTATCTAATTACATTTCTGTCAGGAATATATTACCTACTATTTTGACTTACTTATTAATCCTTGAAGTCAGAGAAAAATAAAAAAAAAGAATGGTCCTGTACTTTATGAAATTCGTAGGGTGGGGCTGGGCGATTCTACACGCGGAATGTAATCGAAAAAATAAAAATAAACGAACTGTTGTTCCAGTTCAAGGTCTTTCAAATTACGCTATCAAATTAGGTTTGTTCACTGCGTGTTTCAGTTACATGAATGGACTGACTGACTACAGACAAACGCTACTGGGTGAATTCATTAGCGGACAAATGGTGAACAACCCAACGAAGCGTAAACCGCATTTTAGGCAGAGAACAGCAATGAAAATCCTTTCGCCGAAGACGAGTAAACGTTCTCTTCTGGCCGAACCTTTCATTTAAATGCGCAATTTCAACTTAACAAGCCCATTTTCTTTTTGGAACAAACTTCAGGTTTTTCTAGCCGGTCGGTCTTGCAACTGAATTTAAGGTTAACACGTGTCACGTGACTCTTTAAACGCTAGTTCATTTACAAAAATCTGTTAGGGATAGGCTGTCTGAGAATAAGGTCATGGATGAGTTGTACGCTTTCTTTCTTTCTTTATCGCATTTTCGCTCTTCTTTCTTTCTTTCTTTCTCTCTTTTCTCTCTCTCTTTCAGGTTTCTTTTCAGGTTTCTTTCTCTCTCTTTCACTCTTCTTTCTTTCTTTCTCTCTCTCTCTTTATCCTCTTCTCTCTCTACTTCTCTTTCTCTTTTTCTCTCTCGCTTTCTATTTTTTCCTTTTTCCTCGCTTTTCTCTCGTTGTATTTTTTCCTTTTCCATTCTTCATTCTCGTCTTCTTTATCTTTCTCTCTTTCTATCACTTTCTCTTTCTTTCTTTCTTTCTTTCTTTCTTTACATTTCCTCTTTACCGCCTCTCCCTTTTCCTCTTTTTCATTCACTTTCTGTCTCTCTGTTACTTTTTCTCTCTTTCTTTGTCTCATTATCTATTATTCTCCTTCTTGACTCATATTCTCTTTCTCTATACCCGTCTCAATTCTCTTTCAATTTCTATTTTTATCTCTCTCTCTCTCTCTCTCTCTCTCTCTCTCTCTCTCTCATTTTCTAAGTTTCTGTCTCTTTCTCATTCTCGATCATTTTACCGTTCTCTTCTCTCTCTCTCTCTCTCTCTCTCTCTCTCTCTCTTCTCTATTTTTCTTTTTCTCATCCTCTCTTTCACTTTCTCTCCATCCTTCCATCTTTTTCACTCACAGACAGAAATATTTATATATAATTTTCGTACACACCATATCTCTCTACTGTACTTTTCAGTATTCTGCGGTTTAACCAGATTAACAACCAAAAAGGAGTCAGTGATCGTATTTAAGTAAAAACTAGGTTTTCTAAAGCTGATTTTCAAAACAGGTACAGATTCGAACAGCACAAACTTCTACCCACAGTATAGTTTTCTACTTCTAAAATCTAAAGTAGCTAAACTTTTTAAAAATAATAGCTGTCTATTTAGAAAATCTCCGAATGTCGAATCTTTTGGTAACTAAATGTTTCTCCGCTAGAAATTACCATTCAACAAAATTTTAATTTAGCTGTGACTACACAATTTGAATATCGAATGCGCTGGTGTCCACGAAGATACCGAGGAAGAGGCTAGAAGATTTCACTAATGAGAATCACCAGATACTTGGTATGACATGCAAATACAGATAAAAGAGCTCTGGAGTTACTCTGATTACAAGCAGTTATGGCTAAACCCATTTTCATGAGTTTTAGAGTACCCTTAAAACTGTTTTAAATAAATTATAGGCTCAATAATCATAAATCACAAATTCAAGATTTATACATCATGATCAGCAGGTGTTCACTTGATAGTCTACAGGAAGAACACGATAGTCCTCCTGAAATTGTTAGCTGTATTTCCGTCTTGTGCTCCTTTGATGGTATACTAGGAAGGCATAGTTGTTATCAAGTGACTGTTGATTAACAGAAATTATGGAAGAACAATACATAACAAATATTTAAAGGCTGTTACTGTTGTGACCAAGTAATTGGTTAAGGAATAACAAAATAAGAGGTTGCAGGTAATTAATGTATTGGACAGTAAATACAAAAGAAGTCTGTTACACGACTTGGGAGTGTGTGTCGGTTGACCAGCGTTCAGTCTATATCACCGTCCCCTCGAGGCCTACTTTTCCTACTAACTTTATAGTAAGTGGAAGAGTCCACAATAGCCTCATTAGAGGGAGCACACCACAACAGTTACCTTAAAAGTAATCTATTCGTTAAAGGCAAGAGACAATGTTTGATCAAAATATGGAGACATAAGACCTTAATAAAAGTTGTGAACTTATTATTTACAGAGGCACAAGTCCCGTAAAGAATGAAATAAGAACCAAAAAAAGCCTATACTCCGAGAAGAACTCCAAGACAAGATTCAAAAACACCCACCCTAACCGACAAGCTAAAAACACAAACAGAAATACAAAAGAAATAGTTGAAAATAAAAGAAGTCCCGACTACTGTGAAGGGCAACAGTAAATGTAACAATTGAACACGTCAATTGAGTGTTGCAATAAATTGGCACTAAAAATATAATGGAACTCAGTGACCGCATGTACGATGAGGCAAAAATGTTGATTGAAATGCTTATGACATCAAAGGCGACCTTGAACAATAAGAACAACAAACCGGCTTGGGAAATTAGAAAGAAATTAGATCTCCAAAGTACAAAGAGATGCTAGTTTACTGAAATAGACTTTCTATCGATAACACACTATGGGCCACATACAAAGTAAGACAAAAGAAGGAAAAATTTACAATAGTGAAAAAAAAAACATAGAAAAAAAAAAACAGGCCAAGAAAAGAACGGTGAAATGTACAAAGAAAGTTTGCGCGATATACGCAAAAAAGTACTTATTCGAAACAATAACAGTAAATTTTATGTAGACATCAACGGAGAAAAGAAGAAAGACGCGAATAATTTCTAAAATAGAACATGGAAATATCAAAAGAAACAGAAGCACCGGAATAGTTAACAAAAGTGAAGATGTTTGGAAAATACGAGAAGGAAAAGGCATTGTGATAAATACATCCATCTTTTAAAAAATGCGGCATTCTCCAAAAATAGCCAACTAGAAAGAATATGATATAAACATTGCATTAAGAGGTTTGCCATGCAACACGAAAGCAAAGCAGCTGTTACAGAATGTGTAGGCTGGCTCAAAATGGTAATCCCTACTGATCTGGTCAGAATTCTGACGACCCGAACTGTGGTTTCAATCCCGGACTCTGATGGAATGTCTTTGTTTCAGTTTTAAGACCAAAAATCGCTCGAAGACAGTCCGGTTGCAAGAAAAGTGAACACGCTTCACCGTCCTTTAGTGCGATAAAGCCACCACGTGGTGATGGGTAGGAACGAGATAAAGCGTCAGTGAGCCACTTGTTGAATGTAGTGGTTAATGGGAAGGCCACCCACGAAGGCTAACAGCAAGTCTCAAGCCAAAATTCGGCCACTTCTAAGATCGACAACTTTCCAAAGGAAAACAGGAATGGAATTGTAGTGATAGTTCTTTTTCGTCTGCCGAAGACGCGATAAAATTTATTAAAACAAAGGAATTGTTTCTTTTTGTCACTTGTTGATAAAAGAGCTGCCGAGGGGAAGCGACAGGTGACAAATTCCAGACGCAACCAACCCAACAAGGGCGCGATAAAAATTCCCGCTGATGAAAATTTTGGATCATAATTGAATTAACAATTTGGGCTAGACCAGGCTTAGCCTGTGGGAACAGATTTGATCAGGAGACAAAGAGAGAGGTAAAGGCCTAGGTAGAATTTCAAGGAAAGCGGAAGAATTGCCAGTACCCTTCGAGCAGTGATGGCGAGAGGCACCCACGCGTGATGAAAGGTGTTTGACGGATCAATATTCTGCCACCACTTCTCTTCGGGGGACGGACTCCGGCCTGGTTTCAGACTACCAAATAAAACTGAATGGTCGACCCGAAGAAATCGCAGTGTAGAAGAAATCGGACTTCAGCTTTGTACCAATTTACCGAGCGTGGCTAAACACAGTGTCACGTGGTCTTAAGGGAGAAGGTGCTGAATAATCTTCATGTTGTTAATTTAGTGAGTAGAACGTTCATTATATGAACTTTTAATATAAAGTTATTGCGTTACACAGCTGTCTCTTACTTTGTTCCTTGTGACATCTTCTCGCCAAAACTACCGGGTCAGCGACGTTGAGTATACGACTCGGCTTTTGCCCGCCCTGTGATCTAAAACAAACACAGCGTGAGCATGTTGGGATTGAGGATCAGGGCAACCAACTCCAAGGCTGGCCACAGACTTGCCCGGTGACTGAGGGCGGGATTGTGACGTCATATGTATACTATTAGTGCATTTATATAGAGAGAAAGAGGATTGGGAATGTATTAATACTTGTGTGTATTCACATAAGTTCTTTTGCATACACATAAATATGATCTTATCATTTGACAATTTAAGTATATATAAGTAAAGAAAGATTACAATTGTAATGTTATGTTAGTAACGTCGGCTAATAATACGATATTAAATTTTTCATTCCTAAAATAAGTGATTATTCATTTCTGGCCCATATCAAATTAATGTCGACTGACTCAAAGTAGTATGTGGTTTCGGGTCTTTTTTTCGAACGTTCGATCTTCTTCTGTTGAGGATATGAGGCACTATGCCTTCTCACCACGTGGGTCGGTTGTTTATATAAAATCCTGTCATTATGCGTCTCTCTCTCTCTCTCTCTCTCTCTCTCTCTCTCTCTTTCTGTGTGTGTGTGTGTGTGTGTGTGTGTGTGTTTTTCCTAAGTTCAGCTGGATTCTATTCCTCATTGTGCTGGTGAACTCATCGACATCCTGTGAGACCCAAATCCCAATTCTGCAACTGGTAGCTTTCAGGCCTACCGTTAGGTTAAACCTTGAGGCACCTAGATCTTTTGGCGTTCGGAGGTGACACCGTGTACAAATGTAGTATCTCTTAGAGCTTAATTAACTTAATACATACTGGGAACACCACAGATCAACTCTTCGTAGATCAAATGTTCGATTGAGACCAGTGGCGTAGCTAGAGTAAACGTCACCCTGGGCGGTCCGCTCAAATGTCACCCCAATGACCCCGATTCACCCTATGCTGAATGGTTAGCTGTAGCTAAATTTTCATACATGCTCTACCTCTACTTTACTCTACTGACCGGTACGTTACTGTTTGCATGTATGATCCAAGACAAAATCCAATACCACAAAATAATCAGTTCAAATCAAAAGCTGAAAACATTGCTATTTTTCCTACTCACAAATTTCCCGACAATTTATTAGAATATTTCTGGCGGTGGGACAAAACTGGGGGGGTCATAAATTATTTCTGGGGGTCATATGCCAGCCTGCGAAACCCTGTGTCTCCACCACTGTTTTCAGACTATTTTTGGCACCTTAGCCTGGTTGAAAAATTTTGTTGGGGGTGACATTATGTCACCCCTCCTGTGCTGACACCCGGGGCGATCCGCCTCCCTCGCCCCCCCCCTTTAGCTACGCCACTGATTGTGACACATGCTATTTTTTGGCATGAAGGAAGGATGCTGGAGAAAAATCAAAAGATGACTAGATATTCTTCAAAAAAGGAAAAATAAAAAGGCAAAGTCTTGTAATGGACTACCAAAAAGGCCTAAAATACGGCCCTCTATAGTCAGTACACTAATGCCTCAGAATATTTAGGAATGACTAATCAATAGGGGGAATCCATAGCTAACACCATAAGAAAAGTCACTACTTAAATAGACTGGGTCACTCATAAAAATAGAGAACATATTTTTAAAAGATTTTTGTAGATTATCAGTAGACCTGTCTTGAGCCGTGACCCTGTCAAAATCGAAAAATATTAATTTTTGTCATTTCAAAAGGAGGGGTCCTATTCTTGATATTGATACAGTATAAAATGTCCCGGATTTCTGAAAGAGTTTGTTTACAAATGCCAAGTTTGAAACTGCATACGTCATTGATATATGCGTACGAAAACAGATATCAATGACGTATGTATTTTTTTTTCAGTGCGGCCACGTTGCTACCGAATGTGATACAAGGTCGAAGTTTAAAGTGGGTTTAACGGCAATACCATGGATAATTGCCCACGCTCCTCTTCGCACTTTCCCTTTTGGAGATGCCTCAGTTACTCAATAAAAGCAGACCCCCTCTGGAAGGAATGGGGGGATGCCTCCTGGTGCTTGTGCTTAATATTTTTTAAAACTTCCCCGTATAGGCTTTCGCCAAAACTGAGATGACGTAAGCACACTTTGGAACTTGACATTAGAATACAAACAGCTAATTTGCGTTTACTCTTTCAGAAGTGAAGGATTTTACACTGTATCGATATTATGAACAAAAGCCCTTTCTAAAATGATGAAAAATCAATACTTTTCGATTCTGATAGGTATCGGGACATAAGGAAAGTCTAATGTGTATCTAAAACAATTATTTGTCCTTCAAAATTCTTCCTAGCTTTTACGAGTGGACCAGGCTGTTTAAGTAGATTAAAATAAATTAGCAAGGGAACCGGAAGAGAATCTTTAGCAGAGGTAACAATCCTAGAAGAGATTCTTCTCTGTTTCCACTACAATATGTCATAGTAATATTTACCATTAAATTTAATCTTAAAAACATTAACTCAACACTGCGTTCCTGAAAAAATTTAACCATTCCGCCTGGGCTCCTGAGTCAAAATTAGCAAATAATTAGCATGTAATGTTTCATGGTAGATATAAAAAAAATAGTTACAAATTTCTACCTACCGTTCAACCGGTGGCTGAGCATTACGTCATTGTTCTCTACCACTGGTTAATCGGTAGTCAGAGCTCAAACTTTAAAGGATATCAATTCTTCAACATCAAAAAGTTCACTACTTCATGTATATGAATAACATAACATTATTTGCAAAGGTCGCTTCGTCGTGGTGTAATGTTTAGCAAGCTTGTCTCGCTAAATCAAATACGACTGAATAGTGAGTTCGGTCCTCACTAGGTGCCGGATACATTTGAGCTTGATTATTTTACAATTATTCATCCAAGATAAGGCTAAAAAGACACTCAAGGCAGACGGTTACTAAATTACGTTGTTGTTTGTACGCAGGAGGGAGAAGTAAATGCAAATTATGAAGATACATACGATAAGTAAGACCTTAGACATGAAGAGGTTAAGATTGCAGTATTCGGGAAAGCATTCTCTCGGGAGTCTGCTCATGGAAAGAAGAAACTGCTACTTCGTTCCTAGACTAGTTGACAACCAATGCTATCGAGAGCCCAGTTTGCCCTGCTGTCTAGCGTGTAAAAAGAGATAGATTTATGCTTTTCCTAACAGAATTTATTACGAAATTAATACAAACTACTTCAGTCGAAATTCGAACTCGGCTCACTGATTTTAATTTTCAGCGCTGCCAACCATTAGTCCACTGCACCGCCTTGGATACTACTGGTGTGAACATAATAAAGCATTTCATAAATAGAATAATTAATTATATCAATGTATCGTTATCATTAGTGTATACGTTCGTACTTGCTAATTCCTACATTATCGCAAAACATGTAGCTACAGATAAATGTTAAGTTTTCCTGTTTCTATGGCCAGGACTCTGTCAATGTAAGAATTAAAATTGTAGTCATTCTATATTGTTTATTACTAGTGTAGCATGCCAACCGATGAGAAATCGATAAAAGAAGCCTGGCTCGCAATGGGACATTAGTTAACAATCTGGCAAATGGTTTGTCTGTTCAGCCCTCGATTGTGGCTTCACCCGTAATCTGTTCACCATTGCTGTCTGAATTTCTGGGACGAAAACTTATCATTATTTACACGTAGATTATTGTCTTTATCTTTGTTGTTGTTATCACGACTTGTCAGCAGTTGTACTCTCAGGCCTTTATTAAGTGTTTATCAGCCCGAGTAGCCTTCAGGGAATTTCGAACGGATTGTCCTCATTCTGATGAACATGTCTACGGATATCTCGTCTATTCAATTATTTCTCGCGCCGTTTCCACTGAGTTAAAGTTTACGCTGCCCAACGCAGGGATTGAAATCACAATTACTATGCCACCAAATTAAATTTGTTTTTTTTTTTTAATGCCATATCCCTTCAGGGCACAGAGTTATTTTTGTCATTTAATATCCAAAAACTGTTGTAAATTCTCGGGAAAGATAATAGATAAATTGTTGGTGCAACTACACGTCCGCACGAACAAGGGATGTTAGGAATTTCCTATCTATCTATCTATCTATCTATCTATGATTCTTATCTATCTATCTATCTATCTATCTATCTATCTATCTATCTATGTCTGTCTATATTTCTGAGATGAGGTATTATGTACAGTATTTACATTAGTCGGACTATTGTCATCATCTTTGTCGCCATATTTGTCACAACGTTTCGGCCGTTGTACGCTCCGGCCTTCTTCAGGTGGTTGGAATTTCCTCAAGGACACATGGTACAGTGGATAAAGGCGTTGGTTAGATCTAGTGACAGACCCAAAGAAGGTGAGTTCAATTCCTGGTTAAGTCTGTGGAGAACTTTCTGAGGGAAAATTAGCAGGAGATAACTGATAACTGACATCCATCAAACATGGCACGTGGAACTAGAACAGTCTACCCCAGTGATCGAAATAAAGGGTTCAGTTCGAAATTCCAACCACCTGAAGAAAGCCGGAGCGTACAACGGCCGAAACGTTGTGACAAATATGGCGACAAAGATGAGGACAATAGTCCGACTAATGTAAATACTGTATATCTATCTATCTATCTATCTATCTATGATTCTTATCTATCTATCTATCTATCTATCTATCTATCTATCTATGATTCTTATCTATCTATCTATCTACGATTCTTATCTATCTATCTATCTATCTTTACTTCCCCCTTCTTTCTTTTTCTCTCTTCTCTCCTTCCCTTTCAACATATCATTTCCGTTAAGTTAACCGATTAAATAGGTCAATGTCCGGTCCCTCCTTCCTCAATACTAAGTATAACAGAAAGAAATATTAAAATAAACCCTCTCTAAACTCGACCATGTCTCTCACACCACTCCTCGCTACCCTCTCTGTTAAATTACATAAACTTAATACTACCCGTCAAAAGTGTAAATTTTCATTTCATTTTTCGTTTCACCTTTTGGAAGTGATGTCTGATGATCCAGGGTACTTTAAAAGGTCTCTGGTGAAATAAACTATTCAATGGAGCCTTAAAGTGATCTGTTTTTCTTTAAATTTTTCTTTAAATATACATATATATATATATATATATATATATATATATATATATATATATATATATACAATGATACGTCGTCTTGTTTAGAGTTAACTCAATTTCGAAGATACGTCGGTTATTCTTAAATATTATATGGAAAAATAAAAGTCACCTGCCTTAATTCAATTGAGGTAGTGTGTTTGTTTATTTTATTTCACTTAGAAATATCATAAAGAAATGCAATACCGCAATCCACCTGAACAAAAAGTAAAATTATTTACTCCAAATTATTTAAAACAGCTAATCTTACCCCCAAGAATAACAACACACCAGAAAATTCAAAATTACTATATATATATATATATATATATATATGCACATTTCATTAAAAACGACTGACAAGGTGCTTTTATTTAGTTTTTGATATAATTTCTCGTGCGATCTAATGATCTTTTTCTTTCCGGATGATAAATTATATAAAAATTATCCGAATGTTCTTTTTATCCGAGCGCTTTCGGCTATACAGTAAGACATTTTCAAGGATTATGTTTTAACTTCTAAAATTAGAAATAGTTTGTTGTATGTATGTTTTATAAAATGTTTCATTTTTTTGTTTCAAAACACGGTCAACAAACTATTTCTAATTTTAGAAGTTAAAACATAATCCTTGAAAATTGATAGAGTGCAAACCATTTTTGTCCGGGACCTTCACAAAATTCTTCATTAGATCAAGCTTGATACGAAGAGGAGGAAGAAGTTCCTTGTTCATGTTCACCAGAGGATTTTCTTTAGCACTTTTTTTTTTCACCAGGCACGAAAATATTCCTAGGCACTCAGTATTGCTGTTTGTAGTGCTTAGATACAGCTCGACTGTCCCAGAAACAACAAAAGCAACAATACTTCGTCAAGTCCGCTTGCATACCTATAAGGAGCTCAATGACCTTGAGATCCCCACATAGACTTAACTAGTACTGCTTATACTTGACAAATTCCAAAAGAAGCTCTATATTGTCGTACAACTCCTTCAGATGGGCTGAGTGGGCAATGAGAATGCTGGAGTGTTTGTTCTCTTTGTGCAGAAGCACAGCAATCGAACATCGATTGGAAGAGTCTATGAAAAGACGCCATTCTGTGAGATTGTGTAGGAAGCCAAGGAAGTTGAACAGGCCAGAGATATTTGTGCACCGTTTGAGATCTTCGCCTCCAGACAGATGGTCTTCTGGCTCTCTAACCGCTCCTAAATGTTTCCCCCATCTAACTTCCGGCTTCTGGCTACCTCTTCCACTTTGTGGACAGTAACGGTTTCTTTTAACACAACTTTTACATTCTTATTTACTCTTCGTGAAATTGTTGTTCTTGAAAGAAGAGGATTTGGGGATTTTCTGAATTCTTACGCCAGTTTTGTTAAATAGTCTTTAAGAGAAAACAGAACTATCAATTGGGTTTGTTATCGTTTTAGATCTTTTAGGAACCTTCACCTAAAATGAATAGGCTGTTTCTCTGAAATATAGAAAATTCAATCTAGCCATCTTCATACTTTAAGAGTTTGTGAAAGATGTAGGGACATTATTATTTTTAATAATGAATAAAAATAAAATAATAATAATAATAATAATAACGAATATCATAAATAAAATAAAACAAATAACATTAAAACTTTGTTTAAAATAAATTAAATATAAAATTAAAATAAAAGTTTTTCCAGAATGTAACAAATACTTAAACGCCAAAAGACGCTGAATTCAGTCTCTTCGCTAACGACTATTGGAAGGTCAAAACGTCCAACTCCTCTCTCCGTGGCGTTGCTTGTAATAATACGAAGTGACTTCTTCCTTTTATCAAATGCAACTCTAAAACACGTGTAACCAAAAATACACAAACACCAGTATACAACAAATAAATAAATTGTATGATTTTAATTTGCAATTTAATATGATTTTAGCGTATGTTTTTATTCCTGTGAAAACGAAGTGATTTCTGTTGCTATGATGTGAGTGACCCACAACATCTAGAAAAAAAGACCGTCGCGCTTAACAAACTAAAGCAATGCTGACTTTCTGAAGACATTTTGAAACAAAAATGACAGTTCTCGTCTTTAAACATCGATTGACAGTACAAAGAGATGACAGACGGCTAATATTTTGTCCCTTACGTCAGGATTGAAGCGAAGTGCATGTCGCCGATTTCTTTATTCAGGTCCTTAACCATTAGACTACACACTTTAAAGACAGACTAATAAAGTGACGATAAACAGAAACAGATTCACTGATATGGTCGCATGGAGAATGCGAATAGGATTTAACCATTCTGGACTGTAGCAGCCGGGGTTGGCTTGACTCCCACCAATTTTTTACCAATTGTAGTATTTTTTACTGAGTTTTACTTTTATTTTAAAAAATACAATAAAGAAAGAAATACAAGAAAGAAGAAAACAAATCAAAGAAAGGAGGTACTGGAAATTTTAAATGTTCTTGCACCTAACCATGTTAACCAAAAAAAAATTGTCTCTGCTACGGCCCTGCATTTAATTTAGCTGCCAAAGTAAAAAGCGAAAATTTGTGGTGTAATGGTTCTCAAGCTTGTTTCGCAGATCTTTACAAATGAGGAGCGTATTTGAGTCTCGCATACTTGTGAGCTTGTGCCAAAAATATCAACTGCCAAAGTAAATACAGTGTTTGTCATAGAATATTTAGGCGTGAAGTGAAAGTCTAAATGCTTTGCGTGTTCTAAATCATGAACAAAAAAAGATAGCTCCCACGATCATTCTTTTTTTATGTTTATAATAACTACATTAACTTTTTTTTAATCAATTAACACCCAAGCAAGGCGATGAAGCCACTAAGACGCAAGGGGGGATACTATGTGTGAAAGAGAATGAAAAAGACTTTAGAAAGAAATGAGAACCCAATCCTAAAAAGGAAACAATGGTTAAATATCTATTCCTGTTCAAAAACACCGAGGAGGAGTATGGATAGGGCGATAGTCAAATATGTCTACCCCCGATTGAGGAATAAAATATAAATAGTAAATAAATTTCAGAGTTTAGGCAGAGACGTTAGAAGTATAGACTTGATGTAGACTTTAGAAGGAACCGGAAAGTCAATCCTAGACAGGAAGCAAGGAATAACTCTTTACTCCTGTTCAAAATACCAGTGTGGGGTGTGAACCGGATGATAGGCGAAATTAATATATATATATATATATATATATATATATATATATATATATATATGGCAACGGGTCTAGGAGAAGGACAACTCTGAATTCAAAACCTGCGGAGGGTCGTTTGGGGACCTTGTGGCACTTAGTGCACCAGGTCTCTGAATTCGGCCCTTCAAAAAGTGTGGCTGGTCCTGCACGAAACTTTCACCACTATAATCAAATCTCATGTGTCGTTGTCGGGCTGTTGGTTTCCTGGGAACTGATCTTCTTGACCCTCATACGTCGAACTTGACGGGAGAGTCGACTATATATGAATATTTTATACATTCCACAGACAATGGATGATTTCAGTAAAATTATTGCAACATTTTCTCCAAGTTAAACATTTCTTGCTTTAACCGCTGGAATTAACTCAATTCTTTGTTGTTATTTTTAATATTACTTTCATTGAAATTAGTTGAACTTTCAGAAATTCACTAGTGCTTGTTCAATTTAAGAATGGTAGAAAAAGTCATATATTTTAATAATATGAATAAATATATATTTAACTGCTGTATGTAAGTATAATCTACCTGGGGTCAAAATTACTATCAACGAACAACGGAGAGTGTTGAATAATTTCCATACCTTGGTTGCGTACTGACATCACTGCATCCACTGAAAAAGATGTCGATAACCAAATCAAGGCCTTCCACGCAGCATACGGAGAGCTATTCAAGAGTCTTAGGATATCCTTGGCTTACACAAACTCCCAAGCTCATGGTCTATCGAGCTGTTGTAAGCTTGAATCTCCTGAACGACTGTGAGACCTGGGTACTCTACCGAAGAGACATGTGCAAACTTGAATGACTCCATCAAATGAAACTTTGTCAAATCCTACGGAACACCTGGCAGAATCAGATTACGTACAACGTAGTTCTCTTCTGCGCAAAGATGGAGATCCTAAAAACCATCATGACTCGCTAATGACTTCGATCGTTCGGACACCATGCCCGAATGCCAGACGTCCGCCTACCCTAACAATTCCTCTTCCCAGAGCTCGCATCTGGCAAGAGACCACGTGGAGCTCCACGTTGTCGATTGAAGAATCAGCTTAAAAACACCTTGGTGAGGACGGAAATTGATCCGGTTAATTGGGAAACGGAAGCTGCAGAAAGAACTAATTGGAGAAGAGCAGTCCACGGAAAAAAAAACATCCTTCAAAAACACCAGAAGACAAATGGGAGACGAAGAAAGATCAACTAAAAGCCAGAGCTCTCCATCTCTGAGACTCTTTGGTAGCTGCGGACGTCTCTTCAGATCCAACACAGGACTCATTTCACGCAGAAGGAAATATCGACGAGCACCCCAATACTCGGCAACGACTTCCGCCAACGACGACGAGGATAAGTATAATGTTGCGTTAGTAACGTCTAATAATAATATGAGATTAAATGTAAAATAAAAGAAGTTAAACGTAAAATAACTGTTCATACACTTTTGAGCTCCTTGAAATTAACGTTGGTTGAATCAAGTGGCATGTGGTTTTGACCTTTATTCAAACGTTCGATTTTTCTTCTTGTGAGGATGCGAGGGACTTTCCATTCGCCTCCTTTCAAATCTGGCGTTTATTTAATTTTTTGACATCTGGTTGTCTTGTATACACACACACACACACACACACACACACACACACACACACACACACACACACACACACACACACACACACATATATATATATATATGTCTTAGTCTTGATATTCTGAGGTAATATAGAATACAAATCTTACTTTAGTATATCTTAGGGTGAACCCAGTACATACTAGGGTCATCACAGATCAACTCTTCTTAGACGAAAGGTTCTTATGGATATTAAATTCTATTAAGACTTGTGATATTTCCTGGTGTTAATCACATACATAATGGGCCGAGTGGTTGGAACGTCCGCTTGACCATGATGAGACAAGGGTTCGAATCTCACCATGGTCGATTTGTCAGAAAGCTGACACATCTTGATGTTATCGCTCTGGATGTGGCGATCTCAGCGTGCGGCACCTTTGGAAAGTGCCTGAAAACCATACCACGGGTTAAGCTTTGTGAGTGACATTGGGTAGACGGAACCCATGGGAGTCGTCGGTGGTTGTGCTAGCAGGCAGTCACATGACATCGTGACCAAGGCTTTAAGCGTGTTGGTTTTGTTCAGTCTGTTAATCACGCTGGATAACGCGCGCTCTCACAGAAACTGTAACTAAGGTCCGCTCAGAATAGTTGACGTTGACGCAGGTGGTCTCTGAGGGTGTTGAAAAAATTTGCCTGAGGAGGCGCCTCAGTGGGTATTAGTTAGCTGCCCTAGTAGACTGGCATACCTGGATTCGAGTGGCTGCACCATTACCCTTTATTTTATAATCACATACTATATAAACGTGTTGTTAGTTCTTTGTGATTTGGCGACATTTTGGAATGGTAATGGTAATGAGGTTGGAAAACTGAGATTGCTCACGAGGCTTATTGAGGACGAGAGAGATAGGGGAAGACATGGCAGCGAGATACTTACAAGACGAGCTTGTGCGAATGGATGGTGGAACAGTCCCCACTTAGCAAAGGAGGTGGGCAACTAAGAACCAGGTGAGATAGAAAGTTGTGGAGGACCATGACCGTCTTTGCCCTGAAGGCGACATTTAGCCGTTTCCTTATATGGAAACATCCGGCATTCATTCGCTAAACAGTTCGCATTATTGTCGTTTGAAATTTATAAAATCATTCTTTTAAAAAGTAATTTTTCAGAAAAATAGTTTTAAGTCCACTAATTGTTATTACTCATTCTAGTATTGATGGGGGTTTCCTTCCTAACTTTTTGCTTGAAGTAGTGTGAAAAGTCAATCTTTTGTTTATATTGTTATTTTCTCTTCCATGTTACATGTGCTATCTATTTTAGCTGCTTCTACTGTTTGAAGTCTTCTGTTTAAAGAAGAGGCAATATTATTAGTCCTGACCTAGCATAACGGCTTCAGTTATTTTCCCACTGCTGTAATGTGCCATTCCTATAAATATTTTCATGTTAATTGTTCTTATGAGTTTTCCTCTTTGTTAAACTTGACCACATGAATTTAAGCGTTCTACAAGATTGGCAAATTTTTATTGTTTTACAGTTGAAATAGCTAGATGTAAATGTAAGTTTTATGCTAATAGTTTTTTCTTTTGCACTTCTCATTTGTTGAAATCTTTTTCTTGATCTTCAAAAGTTTAAATGCAATGTCAATTATTATCTTTCTCACAAAACAGTTTTTTCAGAATAATAGGTTTCTGATGTCCACTAACTGTTATTGCTCTTTCTAATATGGTATTTACCTCGTCTCCCCACTGAGACGTCATGTGACACAAAGTCGGTTTTATTGTGGGGAAACCGAGCGCGTACACTTGGGCCAGGGACAAAAATTCCCCGAGCCCCAGCAACAACCGTCGGTTGTGCTTGCCTCGGTGGCGATCACCGATCCCTCTGTCCAGTAAAATGGTATGAGTCAACTGTTACCCAGCAACCGGGCACCTCGCAGTATTATTTTCCTTGGTTGCGCCTTTGTCCTCCGACGGAACCTCAACTCTGCCGCGATGATAGACCCTACCCAGCATGTGCCAGATATGTAGCTATTTCTAGTATTGATGCAGGCTTCTTTCCTAATCCTTTTTGAATGGCAGTAGTGATTTTAAGCAACAGTAGTTGCTATTTGCATATATGAACAGTTGTTGTTATGCTGATGTAATTGTCTTGGCAATCTGGATGGAATTGGTTGGATATTTTAGATGTTTCAAGTAGTGAATATTGTACCACATTCTTCTTGTGCTTGA